>CM060640.1:4866414-4898914 GCA_030578275.1 Meda fulgida
TTTTATGGTTTTATTGAATTTATGAAGGTGGTATAAATTGAATCATTATATGCTCTATTGTAATTGTACATTGATGGTAACGTACAATAGGGTATGCAAGTTTTTGATAGTTTTATTGTAAATGAAAAAAAAAAACAATTTCATTCATTTGAACAAATTTGCCATTAATACTGTTGCTCAGTTAAATGCGTAAACTAGACGTTCCCTTTTGAATTGGACCTTCAACTCTTGGTGTTAATGCTATGGGGAAGCAATACGCCATGCTGAAGCGGTGCCTGCCTCACTAAGCTGTGAATATTCACAAACAACATAGCACTCAATGATTCTGCAGAGCTTAGTCAGAGTCAAACGTGCGTCAATCCCAGGGCGCATCTAGCCTGGTCCTACCAGACTCTCGTGCATTTCATTTGTTCAGAGAGTCTGGCCGCTCTCCATTGACAAGCGTTAACTTCCTTGAAGGCGGGTACTCTACGTTTAAAACTATTGGATCTGCCCAGAGCCACTCTGGATCTGGCATAACCAATCACTAATGTTTGGTTGTGACTAAGCCACTCCCTCTATTCGCTGATTGGACCGGTAAAAAATTGACCGGAGAAAACCCACGAATATACCGTAGACGTAGTACTGAAGAAAAATGAAAATTGAGCAGACGTATGTAGGAGGGCGTAGCCAGGCTGGGGCGCATCCTATGTGACCAGTAAAAGTTATATAGTAGCACTTCTCCTAAGCCTACATTTTCAGGTGTCAGTGAAAAAAACCCCAAGCTTCTATGCTCCATAGCAAGGGAAGTCTCGGCGGTTACACCCTCCCTTGCGGGACAGGCCTCAGCCAGAAGCCCAAGAGGAGGGCTAATGGGGGGATACGCAGCATAGCCTCAGTGTGCCTCACTAGCATCTCAGCTACATTTCTGAGAAGGATCCTAGGGAGCAGCTTTCCAAAGGGAGCATGCAAGTTTCTAAAGACCTCAGTAAAACAGCTAGGAGTGAACGCCTACTTAATGGACATATAGGCCTAGATGGACATATAAGATATAATGCAGTTTGTCCAATAATTCTCATCCATCAGGCTCTATACCCCAATCAACATTGACATTCAATTAGTATTATTAACTAATTAATGAATCCGTTTCTTGTTAGTTAATTGTAGTTATCATAATGTTAATATCCTGTTACTCATTTATTCCTTTGTAGTTATTAATTAATTACAGTATTCTAAATTGTTTCCCATATTTCTCTTAAAAGGGTAATAGTTGCATACATTTTCCTCACAGTTAAGGCTAGTCACTGGTGAAAGGTCATGTGGTGACATCAGAACTTGGATGCAAAGATGGCATTATGCGGGTCATGTACTTCCAGAGGTGTACTACGCTTGTCAAACAGTTGTGAGGGAGATTGGAAATGGTTTTCTTTAGGTGTTATAGACCAGGTTGGTTTTTGTTTGACAAAGGACCTTGAATTTAAGCCACGACAAGCATTTAAAAAAAATAAAACTGCCAACACAATGTTATTGATTTCATCACCAATATTTGTCCACTTTAACTTCTCTTCTCTGAGATTGCTGCTGCAGTCATTAACCCGTATTAGCTCTACAGGTGTGCAGACAAGATAAAAAGCTGAAGAGTTCTAAGTGAAGGTGCTGGAATCATTTCCATGTGCTGACACTGCCGGAGTCCTCTAAAGAACCGCATTACATTCTCCCTTGAGTCTACTACCACCCACTAATGGCCATCATTTGGATACAACGCTGCTGCCAGAAGATCTTTTAGCAGAAGCACATGGTTTGATGAGCTCAACACAACAGAATGAATAATGGATAATGAGATGGTTGTTCTAAGCCAGCTGATTTGAGTTATTCTGTGGCTTTAGTCCACATGCTCATACAGAGAATCTTCAGGCCTGTCTTTTGTAATGTCCTCGTTCAGCTCATTTCAGTTCTCATACAACAGCGTCAGTACAGTCAGATCAATAATATTGCTGACTATTAAGTGTTCCCAACTGAGCAAGCCAGAGGCGAATCAAATCAAATCACCAATCACCAAGTCAAATCACCTTCATTTAAATAGTGCTTTTAACAATACAGATTGTTTCAAACCAGCTTTACAGTGATAATAAAAAATTAATGCAACAAACATTGTTTTGGCTGTACAGAAAATCAAGAAGAAAGTAATTTTTCTAGCTTACGTACGTTTATGATTGATGCATTTCCATTGTAAAAATCATTAGGGGCCATTTACACGACGCCTTTTTCAACTGAAAACGGAAAACTTTCAATGCGTTCGGTCCGTTCATTTACACAACAACTGCTTTTTGGTGGCCTGAGAACGCAAACTTTGAAGTAGGTTTCGAAGTGCAAGTTTTTGAAAACGAGTTTTGAAAACAATAACTTTATCATCTAAAACTTATAAAACTTGTAAACTTGTACCTGTGAAAACGGCGAAGGCATGCACGTTTTAATTCATATGTGCGCAGACATGTAGTCTTTCTTTAAAAAGGGACATTGCCAATTACTTGCATTTTTAGTGGTTTCCGTGGATCCGTGTGAACGGGAATCATTTTGATAAATATATGATATGATTCAAGCTGCAGAACAAGTCAGTGATCCGATCGGGATCGGTAGCATTCAGGAATATACAAAATATAACAAGACCGTGACACATATAAGCATATTAAAATTATTTATAAGGATCATGTGACAGTGAAAGCATGGTGTTTTTATTTTAATGAAAGGAGCACTAAAGAAGTTTTGCTGTGGGTAAAAATGACAATTATGAAAATGCTAAAACAAAAAAAAAGTGTGAAACTTCTTGCCTTTAATTCATTTATTTGCCTTTACTATGAAACGCCTACAATAGTATTTATATTTAGTATGTTCTGTATATTTTGAGCAGTCTGTTGATTTGGAGTCATTCGTCAGGTCTGGCATCAGATATATTCTACTTGCTTGCTCAGCCGACGCATTTTTTAGCTAAATGCCTTGTAGAACAGTCTTCCTCATCCAGGATACTCCAAGGAGGCCCTAATAAGTCTTTCGAGTTATTTACATTCAGTTCTATTAAAGCTGCAGTTCGTAACTTTTTTGGGTTAAAAATTATCCAAAATAAATTTTTGAGCAAGTACATAACCAGCCAGAGTTCAAAACTGTGAGCTTGTAATAATGTTTTTAATTCCAGTGGTTCTGGTGGATTTCCATGGGAAATTCGAGCATGTCTTTGCATCATTACGTCACATCTGTACACAAGAAGTGTCTCGGCTAGTTGGCTGTAGTGCGTGTGAGGATGTTGGAGGTGGAGATTTATAGCCTTTTCTCACAGCACTTGATATAAACTTATCAATTTGATGGTGGATCCAGAAAGGTTCAAACTACAATCACCAGTGACAGCTGGAGATTCACCCGATGTAAAATGTAAAAGACTTCAGAGTGGCTACAGAAAAAAAGAGACTGCAACCGGCCCATGCGAAAACAAGGATAAATATCGGAAGGGCATTAAATGTAGTCACACAATGCTGATGTTGTTAACATTTACAATTTGAGAACAAAGTATTTGCACAGTTTGACGTGATATGATAAGCGATCGTTAGACTTAATAAGCGTGATTTACTGCAATGAGTTTTTCCCCTTAGTTGGTCAGAACAAAAGTGGATGTTAC
Source organism: Meda fulgida (assembly GCA_030578275.1). Taxonomy (NCBI): domain Eukaryota; kingdom Metazoa; phylum Chordata; class Actinopteri; order Cypriniformes; family Leuciscidae; genus Meda; species Meda fulgida. The sequence continues at coordinate 4,870,061 of CM060640.1, forward strand.
TTGTTTAGATGACATTTACCAGTGAAAACTCTTATGTTGGTCATACTTTCAAAAGGTAGAATCTGTGATTCTGAATGCCAGTATCCACACCAGCGCGGCGACTGACAGCACATTCTCCTCAAAACACTGGATTCATCCGCGCTGTGCCGTGCCGAGGCACAACCCGCGTACAGTTGATAATTCCACGAATACCTGCAATTGCAGATTTCGAACAGAGATGGCGACAAAGAGGAAACACTACAAACAGCAGCTTTAAAATAATATTATTTAAAATGCTAAAAATCACTTAAAAAAATAAACAAGCACAAAACGATAAATAAAACATTTCTATTTTTTTATGCACTAGATGCACTTCTGTATTCGTGACCTTTTCATTTAATAAGTTGTTCTCATAGAACCCAGTGTTTCACTCTTGAACAGACACAGGTCAGGATGTCTATATGGAAGAGAGGGAGGCAGGGGATTTTGCACCTAAAACGGATGAAACGCACCACGTCCCGCAGAAGCCGGTGTCCAGAGGAAAGCTAGAGGCCCGCACAGAATCCATACAGGTACAACATCTCCCTTCTTGGTAGCAACTGCTAAGATGCTACCAACCTATTCCTCCAAATCCATGCTTGATTATGAATTAAATCTTGAGTAAAGAATTTTCTGAAAATGTTAAAAGCTTGTCATCATAGTCATTAGTTAAATGATGGATATAGACATCAATTTGTAGGGCAACAGCTAAAAATCTGAATTCCTCTGGATTCCAAATTTCCAAATTTTGGTTTTTGATAAGTACAAAAATGTGTGTGGTAACAAGCCTTTCCTGTTTAGTTTTTTCTGCAACATAAATGACAGTTCTACCTCAGAAGTGATTTTTGACATTTCTGAGGGTTTAAGGATTACATCTGAACACGTCTATTGCTTCATTTTTTCTAATAAAATCTAATTAAATAAAGGCATGTTCTGATTTCTGGTTTTCAGGGGAACAATTTAGGAAACCCCTCAGGATTGATGTTTAGAGATGGGAAGAAGCGTATCGACTACATCTTGGTGTACAAGAAATCCAGCCTTCAGGTGGAGAAGAGGTGCACTTTTGAGAGGAACCTGCGGGCGGAAGGTCTAATGCTGGAGAAGGAGGTATAGAACAATATTTTTAACTAGATGACTGTTGTATTTTAACATAATTTGTTTGGATTGACTCTAATCGTCCTTAAGGAAAGAACACAGAACCATCAGTTCTACCAGAAAGACTCGGGAGGCAAGATAACGTATGAATACAATTTATTTAACATTGTGTATGCAAAATTAAATGTTAAAGTTTTTCATAGGCATAGTCCATAATCCAAATCCGGAGGGTAGAAGACACTTGCAGTTCCTGCCTGAAGATGAAGGCAGGGGCGGAGCCTACCCCCGATGGATGGACAAAGACCAACCTGGTGGTGGTGGGGAGGATGGAGTTGAACACCGGCGCCAGTTTCTGCAAACGTAGTAATGGATGTTAACTGGGCTTAATTACTCCATACAGAGTCTTCCCGGTAGAACTTGCGCTGGAGCTCCCATTTCTTTTGACCAGTTTTGAATTCCAGTAGAAAAATGAGACACTATTGTAGCTTTGCTCCAAATTCTCCAAAGTCTTACTGTCTGCTGTCTGCAGGATGCTGACTTTTTATGCTTCCTGTCTGAAATCGAACCTCAGAAGTAAAACTCTTCATAGACAGCCGCTCTGTCTCTCCTAATGTGTTGTGAAGACAGGAAACCTGACTCATAATTGATTCTAATATAGTCTGTTGTTAGCATGTTGCCTCAGTAACTATACAATATTCTAATAAACCTAATAAAAACATATTGTTGCTAACTACATTTTGGAATAGCCTTCATGTAGCAATCTTGCATTACAATGGTGCCTACATGGGCAGCTCACTAGATTTTAGAACAAAACTAATGGCTATCAGTCAAGAGTCAAAAAGGCAGGGGTGGAGCGTAACCCTGACAGATGGACAGGAACCAACCTAGTGGTTGTGGGGAGGATGGAGGGGAATGTCAACTGCGAACGTGAGAGCGAGAATTCAGTACTTATATACTCCAATGTTCAAACAGTGATTGGCCAGACCAAATAGTCATGAATGAATGATGTGGCATTACAGTCTTCCTGGTAGAACTTGTGCTAAATCTATAATTTCTACCAGAAAGATTAAGAGGACAGGTGAAAGTTTACATGGTATTTATTCCATAAAGTATTAACAGATGAAAGCACGCTACAATTATTCATGTCCAGTTGTATAGATAGAACATCTCTTTGTCAGAGGCCCCGTTCTTAGTCCAAATCGTGTAGATAGCAGATCGATGCAGATTCGCCAGGTCCTGCCTGAAGATGAAGGCAGGGGCAGAGTATACCCCCCCAAATAAAATTCAAATTGATACCCACCAGTTGAGGCTTCTCTTAATTGGAATTCCTAAAATAGAACAATCATATGACAAATGAAGGAATAATAATAAATATTAATAAACAAATTACTGTATAAGCTATGGGCATGAGATGCCACGTTAGGCAGATTAACACACAAAGATTATGGTGTTACCATGATAAAAAGCCACGATATATCAATTTTGAGAAGAGCAGCGATAGGCCGGCTTACATTAAACAATAATAGTCAGTCTTACCTGATGGCCATGATAGACCATGTTGTGTGGAGGGCCCCGATAGGCCATGTTGTGTGGAGGGCCCCTATAGGCCATGTTGTGTGGAGGGTCCTGATAGGTCGTTATATGTAGAAAGCCCTGATGGGTTGTGTGATTTGGAGGGCCCAAAAACCCTCAGTGGCCTTTAGCACACCTTACATCACAGGGGAGAAATAAATATGTTTTCTCCCTCTCTGCTAATCGCTACTCCTTCAACCCTCACGGACCGCCAGAGAGGGATATTTTTCCTGAAAGCTAAGACCTCGCTTCTGTATCTTCTCTATGACCACATCACAGATCAGAGCATCAAAGAGAAAGGTTTCTATTTCTCCTTATCACAGGTGCCAAGTAGCCATTGAACCGCTGCACCGTCCGTGTGCTTTGTGGCACAGATGGCTGTATGTGTGGCTTTTTAGGACTGCCTCAGTAGATATTACCACTCAATAGGTTGGCCTGGTATCCTCACAGCATCTGTGTCCCAACACCCTCCTCGCCGCTTATGCCTTGCCATGAGCCTCAAGGTGGTAAAGCAGAGGAGGCGACTCATTCGATAACATTTGCCTCAAATTTACCCAACTGCAACCCCACGAGAGAAGCCAATGCGCTGCTTCACAAGACATGGGGCCTGACCCACGAGGTGCAAACACTTGACTCTCACCCCAGAAGAAAAGAGTCAAGCGAGAGGGGAGCTCCCTCCCTGTGACAGTGAGTGCATTCAGCTCTCTCCAGAACCAAACGTGCACGCTCTACCCCATTGGCAAGACGGGAGCATTCATAGAGGTTGCAGCACTAGGGCAGAGAGCTCGCAAGCAACTCTTGAACCGGGGCATCCTTACATATCGCTGCTCACACAGCCCCTCCACATGCGACTGGTTCGACTACATGGGAGACAATATAGGAGTTGAATACAGAATTTTCCATGTTCTTGATACTATCTGGGAGGAATAAAAGGCTCACATACTTATATGTGGGGCAGCGGAGGAGGCGTAATAGTAACATTTACTCTCAACCAGATCAGAGAGCGGTTTTATGAACCAACGTGAGAGCAACAGAGCTAGCAGGAGAAGCCCAAGATCCCCACGATCAATCCTGCCCTGCCGCCTCGGCAGCAGCAATACTTAACCACGAGGTGCAGAAGCACAACTCTCATCCCTTAAGAGAGACTCAAGGCAAGGGTGGCGGTTTCCACAGTGAACGTATCACAGTGAATGCATTCAGCTCCCTCAAGATCCGAATGCACTCTGTGCAAACGCTTGATTCTCATCGCTCTGAAGAACTGATGAGGTGTAATCTAGACACCCTTTTGTAAGCTCAGTCACTCCATGTAACGTCATTGGACTGTGTTGATTATTTCAACTTTGTGTGTCTTGTGTGGTTTCTTTGGTAACCAGTGTTCTATATTAGTAGCTGAACACCTGAACTTTACTTTATCAAACATACTTTTCTTCACCCAGATCTGTCATACTATTTTTATACTGAGCATAACACTATTTCTTTTACTTCTACATCTCTTCTGTAGGTGTGCTTGTAATGTCGGAACATAACTTTTTTCCCAAACTTGCTAACAATAGTCTAAATAAGTTTTGACACTCATAAATTAACAAAGCTGTTTTTCAGATTGGTAATAGTTAAATGAGGAGGCTTAACCTTCAGGGAATGTTGACCCCCGGAGGTCAAAGTAATTATTATTTTCTTTTTTATTATTTGTATTTGTTCTGATAAAAAAGAGGCTCAGACCCATGTTACCTCTATAGTTACACTTAAAGGTAAACTATGTGATTTTTGGCCCTCTAGGAACATTATCTTTTCAATAATCTGTTTGAGATTTAGCGTGCTCCATGACATAACCTTTCTCACTCATTGTGACAACTAAACCATGGCACTCCCACACCATACATGTATCAAAGTTGCCAGAGCATCTTTTCTCTATTTACGAATATGATGAGGCGTGCACATGCGCTTTCCCATGAAAACCATCCTGCTAGGTCTAAAATATGAAAACTTACCATAGTGAATCAGTGAAAGACACAAACACATTTTGGAAGGATTAATGCCCACCTCCAAAGCCCCTTCCCTCCTTCCACACTCGAACTATCAATTACAGCGAGAGGACGTGCCTTCCGGAAGTGGGGAGGACTGTTACTGTTATGGATTCTTATTCTGATATTTCCTTTCTTTTTTGTTTTAGTTCCTGTTTCCCTGTTGTGTTTAGTTTCGGTTTTCTTGGTATCTGATTATGTCCCTGTTTGTTTCTGTGATTAATTATCATCAGCTCTATCCTATTTAGTTCCTGATTATCCCGTGCATATATACTCTCTGTTCAGTTAAATTCTTTTGTCGGATATTGTGTTTGCTTTTCCAATCTATTCCTGATTAAAGGTTATTAGTTAATTCTCTTCGTCGTGCGATTGTTTCATACACAGAGTAATCAACAGAACTAAGAACAGGTGAGGAACTAATGAGTAACCATGGAAACTAATAATGACCAGAAACCCAGGCAAAATGGGAACAGCGAAAACAAAAACAAAACACAATGAATCTAAACAGAACTAAATATAAACCTGACACCGGTAACTTACAACCCTGTTACTTTTTTAATTATTAATATTTATATTGCATTTCATACATTTTATCTATTGAATTTAGATGTTTACTTAATTACACAAATCAGAGTTTTAAAATGTATTCAGATGCAAACATTTAATTAACACATCTAATATAAGATTAATATAATAAATTCTTTTTGATCTTCTAAATTTGAAGATCAGCATTTTCTGAGGGTTAAATGCCTCTTTTACAATATTTGGTACCCTCTTTTTGAACAGAGTCTGCTACTAACCAGCTAACTAACTAAACAAAATAAAAAATCCAAGAAATATTATAAAACCGATACATCTTAATTATATGACTATGTTTATAATATGCTGATAATGATTTGTCTTTTACTTTGACAGCCCTCATTAACCAACAGTGATATCCTGTTTGTGAAGATTCATGCACCATGGTAAACGCTGTGTAAATATGCAGAGCAAATGAACATTAGAATGCCCTTCAGGTAGACCTCATTGTCATTGTACTGTGCTAAACTTCATACTGTAAGTAAATTCAATGTGATTATATGTTATATGTATTTTACAGGAAAAAGTGTTACTTCACAGACTGGAAGAAAAAAAATATGGGAAGGTAAGACGCTGGTAGTTCTTACTGTTCTGTGTTTCCACAAATATGGCTGGGAGTTTCATTTTCTTTGCATTATAGTCAAAAACCCATTCAGTACTTTAATTTGAGTCAAACTGCTGTGGGGAATAAAGATTTTATTAAGTTAATTTGCTTGATATTTGTTGTGCGTCTCAGGGACTAAATCAGGCTTGATTTAATTTCCATAAGAACAGAAAACTCTAGAAGGGACTTTAAGTTTGAAATGGAGAAACTACTATTAAACTACCTGTCGTTTTTTATTTATTGGAGACAATAACACATTTTTTTGACAAATGCAAATGTATCTCTACAGTCAATTTCAGCTGAGATTCCGTCAGATGAAAAGCTGGCTGCCCAAGAACCCTATGAAACTGGATAAGGAGGCATTACCAGATCTGGAGGAAACGGATTGCTACACCGCCCCCTTCAGCAGGGCCAGAGTGCACCAGTATGCTCCTCTTTCATGACCTTGTTATAATCAAATCGTATGTTTTCTCAAATAATCTCATATAGGCCTACTTTATGACAGAACAGATGGCAATGCATGACACCTTTTGCTTTCTGGAAATATGATACTGCAATTAGATAGCTGAACACTGAAGCTGAAACCACAGTTCTGCAACCTTCATCAACCAGTGAACGCAATTCAGCCTCAGCTGACCCTTTCATTGCAGATTTTATGATGGAAGCACTTTAGATCATGTACTTGATGTACTTGAACTTGATGACTATTTGTGAATGCACTGAAGTCACTGCTTGCTGACATCCACTTTACAGATCAGAGATGCAGAAATGCATTACCTCATAAATTACTGTGTCCTGTGGTAAAATCGTTTTTTGTTAAGGAGGTGCTATTAGTAAGGGTTTATTTGAGGTTGGACAGAGGTTTTGTATACACAGAAATGTTGGAATGGGGCAAGCAGGGTTTCATCTTTCTTTTCAAAACTTTAAACAAATAGTAGATCATAAAAAGATTTGAAATAAACTTTCTGCAGAGTTTTTGACAGCAGCAAAAGGGAGAATCTCATGAAGGTTTCAATAATTTTTTTTTCATATAGAAAACAGTATTATTTATAGAATTTATTAACATAACTTTTATTTAGAATTGTCTTTTTTTTTTAGTTTTAGGATTCATTTTCCTTTTAGGTTAAGTTCTAGTAATTTTGAACTTTTGTCATTTTTAGGGTTATGGTTCTATTTAGCTTTAACTTAGTGTTACTTGTTAGTTTTTTACCTGACCATACATTTAGGAAGGGCATATTCTGGATCTTAGTGCTAGTGTATGAATAAAAATGTTGTAAGCTTTATATTCTAATAGCACATGCAGACACGCGTTTGGCAGAGGTCTAACGTCCTTGAGTTATTCAGCCTGAGGTTGGCACTCTAATGATGTTTGACAGGCATGCATAATGCTATCTTAGTATTGCCTTAATGTAGTATTTATTGCTTCCGAATGTTGTTTTAGAAGTTGTGGAGGAATTCCAGTGAGGAAAAGAAAGTCAATTCTGTTCTCAGAACAAACATAAAACAACAGAACTATATAAAGGTAATTCACATTAGCACGTTTAAACTGATCCGAAGAACAGACATGCCAACTAGATACTGACCTGATCCTGACTAATATACACATAGCTGAAGCGGATTGATATCGTCTTGGTCTGGAGTGAGTTTTACGTAAGGTAACATGAAAATAAGTGAGGTCTGAAATCTACGGAAGCCCTTAAGGCCCCAATATACTTCAAGCGAAATCGAAGAACGAACTGAAGTAACATCGTTTAGAAGAAAATCAGGCCAAAACGAACTTCGTTTGGAGAACTTTCTGAAAAAGTTCGCTTCGGCTGATAAACACCTTTGTTCTACCATTGGTCCGTGGCAATTACATAACAGTCAGGTGTGCGCAGAGGCTCCGCCTTCTTTCACGTGGAAATCTTTTCCAGTTCATTTTTCCTCACCAGTCCGTTGTGATCAGACGTCTGTGAACATGAACACACTGGAGGAGCTGCTTTATTGTAGAAAATGAAGTTCTTCTTGTTTTTCATGTCTAATACGGTAAAGCTGCTTGATCGGTTCCAGAGAAATTAAGAAATACACATACTATTTATTATTGCTATAAATACTTTATCTTGCAAATTCTGTCTCGCCAGCCTATATCATTGTATTTCTTGTAGGTCTGCCGTTAATTTTTTAATTAATGTATCTTAATTTGCTAAAATTATACTTAATGGTCTTAAAATAGGCTTTGTGTTCTTAAAGCAAAATTTGCTAGCACTTTATTTTACAGTCCTGTTCCCCATGTACATGTACTTATTATAGTAATTGCAATAACTAGGTAATAACTAGGTATTAAACCCTGAACCTACCACTAAATCTAACCATAACCCATGTAGTTACCTTATATTTCCGAGTACTTTCTTGGGCAAGTACACCGTAAGTGCACGTACTGAAAAAAAAATAGCAACCCAAAATTTGTATTCTGATTCCTTTGTTTTGATTTCGTGGTGCAACATGACCTGAACATGTTCTTGATAGGTTCTGTGAGATTCATCAAGGAAAAGAAGCCATTCTTTAATGTGTAATTTTGTGTCTGTATACGGAGACAGCTGGGAGTAATCCACACAATCTTCTCTGAGCTTGATGTGTTGGGTCAGCTCAGTTGCAATCCTCTCTAATTTGATATTTACACTGACATACTAAATATCTGAGGTCTGATCTCTAGGCTGCTGTAGCGTATTCATCTTTACTCTATTCAGTGAAGTAGATGAATGCATGCAACCTACTTCACATTTGTGTATTAAAACAATGTACTTTATTTTCTTTTAGCTTTACCATCAACAACAGAGAGACGTTTTTCTCAAACTCAACCAGAAGCAGAATAGTACATCATGTACTACAGCGCACGAAGTATGAGGATGGGAAGTCTAAGATGGGTAAGAGGCCAGCTTAATCACCCCTGAAACCATCTTCATCTAACATGTTATGCACATAGTTTTCCTCGCTCAAGTCTCTATTATCCATCTATATCATATACACAATGATATATCATGTCCTCTCACACATCATCTTTTTATTCAGTAATTTTTATTAAAAAGCCTATAGTCATTTACAAAATTGGTTAAATTGCAAATGTAATTTATGTTAATTTTTTTTTTATAGATAGATAGATAGATAGATAGAGATTCCTCCCCCCCTAATCTTTCTGTTAGTCCTCTAATTTTAATGTCACGCTCATGCCCTTCTTATTTGGCTTTCTTGTCTGCCTGCTCTTGTGGTTTTCGGCCGATTAAAGCTGGTCTTGCAAGTCGGATTTTCATGTTAATAAATGATTAATGACCGCCCACTCGCTCAGGCCAGATCAGATTGGAGAAGAACTCTAAATCCCCCATAAATCCTGCTCAATCATGCCACTGCAGCTCAGTTTAATGTCCTAGTGAACTCAAAACATTGGCAGCAAATGAGACATTGTTTACAAATCTGACTTTATTAAACCTGAGAGTTTTAATCAAATGAAGCAAGGTAACAGCCAACCAGCTCTTTGTTAACAGAAATCTGTCTCCATGTAATATGCTTGGTGACTAATGTATGTTTTGTACTCAATATGAGGCTCACAATACAAACTATTAATAAAAACTTCTCAGGTTACGACGCTGCATCATGGTTGTTGACCCTATGGGAACGCCTACAGGGTGTGTGTGCCAGTGTTTAATCCATATCCATGCTGTAAAATCCTATGTGTAGAGAGGCTGTCCTGCCACAGAACAAACATCCTGCAAATATGCACCCTTGGATAGCACCTTAGAAAAACCAATACTCCGAGTAGAGTGAGCTCTGATGCTAAAGCCAGACCGCATGCCTCATTGTCATTGGCAAAAGAAATCGTATCAGTAATACTGTGCGACAAACACTGCTTGGTGGCAGCAAAAACCTTTAAATCTTAAGGGTGATGATACACTTGGTACACTTTTTGAGGAATGTTGCTGGGCAATGTTGCCATCAACGGGAAACCAGGTGAGACACGGGGCCCACAACCGATCTAAATTATCCATTATAAATTTGTTGGACATTCTCAATGGGAAAGTGTCCAAGCAACAATCGCTCGGCAACATTGCCCAGCATCATTTCTCTAAAAGTTTCACTGTGTATCATCACCTTAAGGGCTCTGACTGGATACAAATGGTAAAGCCTCTCCTACTCTGGTGAGTTCAAATGGCAAAGGGCGAATGATGAAAAGATGAAAGGTTGAAGAAGACACCTTCAAATCATTATTCTTCCTAGGGTGCCTAGGTCCCATTATTCTTCCTAGGGTCCTATGACTTTGACTAAGCAGGACACAGCTACTAAAATTGCCTGCGAATCTTCAACTCTTTTGAGCGAAGTTAGCGCCAATAACAGAGACACCTTGAGATTCATAAGGTTCTCTGAGGCTGACACCAAATATATATATATATATATATACATACATACATATAAACATATCAAATAACATCACTGTCTGTATAAGATAACCAAAGTAATGTTTTGATAAACAAAGGTCAGAAAACGATGATACAAGTTTGTTTTATTCAACTATTCCGAGTTATTCCTAGTATAACCTTTTCCACATAACTTGTGAGACGACAGCTGAGTCATCGGTGAAGGAAGGCTCCTGAGCATTTTATACCATTTTGTCTATAATGAAATAGGCATTTCTTCATCTACCCATTTGTATAAATCCATTTTTCTTTTTAGTATTCCAGTTCTTCACATACTCATCAAGCCTTAAAACTCCATTCATTATGATCCGCACTAATCGCATTACAAACATCACAGAACTGAAACAGTCCCCGTCAGTCAGTGTCCCCCATGGTCCTATGTGTGAGCGTGTATTTGCATGTCTCTGCTGGTCACACGGTCTCCGTCTCTCTGCAGCTCCTCCGTTGTGTTGTCTGTATCTGCTTAATTATTATGGCCATCACGAGCGGCTCTTCATGGGCCAGTCAGGGAGTTCATGGGAAGGTGCGTACAGTGCTGTACAGTCTCTGTTGTATGGGCACACAGGGATGCCACATATCATCACATCTCTAAAAGTAGCGCTCTAAGAGTGCTTTTTAATGCTGGTTTGGGTAGAAGCTCACAAATTTGTAATGTCCAGGTCAGATTTCACCACTATGCAAAAACCAAAATAAACCCCTTTATGTTTATTTTTTTGACGACATGCTTTTTTTTGAGAATGGGATTTTTCTTTTTGGGCATTTCTGGCATAAATATTTAATATTTTGATTTGAGTTGCAATTATTATTTTTTTTATTTGAGTTACAATTAATATGCAGTTTAGCGGGAAATTTACCTTTATTTATTTATTTGATTTTTTTGGGATATTTGAATATGACCTCGACGTGTTCTAAACTGTTTTCAAGATTCATCCATTTAGTGATTTATGGGGCTTTGAGCTTGCGCCAGCGTAGACCCTCTTATGACGTTAAAAAACTGTCAAGATTTTCTAAAGACATGCAGTGATGAAAAGAGAGTATCTAAATAAATCATGCAATGTGATTTACTAAGGATTGCTGTAGTCAATTTAGTTGTATTTGCGCCATTATTTAACGCCCAAAAAAAAGTATGTGTCTCAAAAAAAAGTGTGCTTGACATGCTGCCATAGATGCTGCTTGGAGGAGCAACTCAGAGAACAGATAGAACAGCTTGATAGGACTTGTTCATTTATTTGGAATTTTATTTGGAACTTTACACTCCATCTGCGCTTTTATGGAATTGCGGTCTCACGCTAATAAATTGACCTGTTAAGTAAATCTGGTCCGATGTGTTTTAGACAGACTTACAGTATAGAGACAGAACTAGGCAATTTAATGAGACAAATGCTCAATATTAAATTGATATTAAAGCAAGATTTTGTTTTGTTTCTGTTTTCAAACATGTGTTTTTGCACTATAACCAAGGTGGGAAATTAACACTGCAACCTCCCAAATGGGTTATTTTGCCTTATCTGCCAGTCACTATGGACATAAATTTCCTATATTTCCATTTCATATAAGAAAAATTGGCCTTTTACAAGAAACTTTTGCAGGTTCTTTTTGTAAAAACTTGATTAGATCTAAAAATATAAATGTATATATATATATATTTATGGTGAATATCTGTTAGTGGACTTGGGAAAAATATTTTATTTTCAATTCCATATTGGTGACTAAAGTCAAAATTTCATCATTTCAGGAAGTGTGGCCTGGGGACACAGCGTTTCAGGGAACGAGGGTTACAGTCGTGACCCGGGACGTTCCCTTTTGAGGGAACTCGCGCTGTGCAGAGAATCGGCACGAAATGCCCACTGCACCACACTGACTAGTATCCGCCCTGGTGTGAAGCAGTCTGGCACACTCAAGACGAGAGAACTTGTGAACCCGGTGTAGAGGGCAGATCCAGTCTATACTGTTTTATGAAGGTGTGTGGGTAGGCCCAGCCGGCGGCATCACAGACCTCTTGAAGGGAGACCCCTGCTAGCAGGTCTTTAGAGGATGCCACTCCACTAGTTGAGTGGGCTATTATCAGGAGAGGCGAAGGCAAACCGTGCGCCTCGTAAGCTGAAGAAATGGCCTCTACTATCCATCTGCTAATTGTTTGTTTGGAGGCAGGGCAACCCTTCTTGGGTAACCCAAAACACACAGGCAGCTGATCCGACTTGCTCCAGCCCGAGGACCTGCGTACTTAGGCCTCCAGAGCTCGGACATAATAGATGTAGCTTAGCTTGATCAGCCGACACGTGCGGTGAAGGATGAAATGACTGCAAGATTACAGACTGTGCCACATTTTAAGGCATCTTAGGCACATAGCCAGGTCTAGGGTGGAGAATGGCTCTCACTCTGCCAGGAGCAAACTCGAGACAAGAGGGAGCAACAGATAGCGCCTACCGGTCCCCCACTCTTTAGGGACGTAATAGCTAGCAAAAGGCTACCTTCAGGGTTAAAAATTTCTCAGACACCTCATCCAAGGGTTCGAAAGGTGCCAGGGATAGCCCTTCAAGAACCACTGCCAGGTCCCACTTGGGGACCCTGGTCTGGACTACAGGCCTCATTCTCCTAGCTCCACGTAGGAACCGTACTATAAGTGGGTCTCCCCATTCTCCCCATAGTGCCCACCCCTTGAGGCGTGTGGAAGGCAGCTATGTCCGCCACATAGACACGTGGACAGGGAGAGCCTCTCAGAGAGAGGCGATTCTGGAGGAACTCCAGCAGTGAAGCCACTGGGCAGTTAACTGGGTCCAACTGATGTTTTCTGCACGATAAAGTGAATACATTCCATTTTAGTGAATACATTACATTACATTTTAATGCATACAGTTTCCTTGTGGAGTTTGGGGCTTTAGAGTTTAGGATGGTCTCAACAACCTCAGTTGAGAGACCAGCATTTACGAGATGGTCCCCCTCAGGGGCCAGACCCACAGCTTCCACAGCTCCGGGAAAACCAGAGCGGACAGTGTGTGTTCTCGTGAGAGGCGAACAGATCCACTTCCGCCTGACTGAACTTCCTCCATATAAACTCTATCGTCTCGGGATGTAGTCTCCATTCCCCAGGCCTCAGCCCCTGCCTTGACAGGATGTTTGCCACCACATTTTTGTCCCCAGGAATAAACATTGCTCTGATTGAGAATAGTTTGCCCTGGGACCACAGAAGAACCTGGTGCGCCAGTCTGCATAGAGGGTGTAACCTCAAGCCCCCCTGTCGATTTATATATGAGACCACCGACGTATTGTCTGTTCACACTAGAACACGATGGCCTCTGAAGTCCAGAAATACTGCCAACATCTCCAGGCAATTGATATGCCAAGAGAGATGGTGGTCCTTCCATTGACCCCTGGTGTAGCAGCCCTCCATGACCGCTCCCCAGCCTGTGAGGGACGCATCCATGGTCACTATTTTTCTTTGACACGGTGCTCCCAATACAGGACCTTGGGACAGGAACCATGGTTTCTTCCACATGACCAAAGAACGAAGGCACCTGCGCGTTACTTTGATCATGAGAGATGGGTTCCCCCTTGGGGAAAACCTTCTGGTCCTGTGCCACCACTGCAGGGCCCTCATGTACAGCAGGCCAAAAGGTATTACATTGGACACTGCTGCCAGAAGACCCAGAACCCTTTGAAAATGTTTGACAGTGATGGCCTAGCCTAGCTTTAAACTTGTGACTGTAGTCAAGATGGTGTTTATACGAGCAGGAGACAACTGTTCCCGCAGCGCAACTGAGTCCCACACTACCCCCAGGAATGTCGTTCCCTATAGAGGAATTAGTGAACTTTTCTTGACATTGAGTCTCAACCCCAGGCACCTCAGATGGTGCAGAACAACATCTCGATGTTGAACCGCCATCTTCTCTGACTGTGCCAAAATGAGCCAATCGTCGATGTAATTGAGAACACAAATGCCCTGAAGTCTCAGTGGAGCTAGAGCAGCATGAGCAGCTAGAACAGGACTCACTTAGATATATTTTGAAGACCTTTCCAGGTGTCTAGATACTCTACTAGAGGGATCAGTCTCTCGAGACTGACCTCAGGTGTTAGGTTTTGAACGATTTCGGTGACCTGAAGCAGTTGACTGGCAGGAATGATCTAGCAGGACTGCCCCCTGGCAGCTAACCCACAAGATCTGGAACGATGGCGGGGGATAAGCTGTTTGTATGCAGCTGACTGTTGCTTCGCCTCCTGAAACCAGGCCAGAAGGCGACAGCAGGGCATCGAGGAGGAAGGCCCTGTCCTTCTCCCTAATGCCCGACAGGTTCAGTCACAGGTGTCTCTCCGTAGCTACTAATGCTGCCATCTCCTTAGTAGTACGGAGAAACAAGTCAGCCGCTCGACGAAGTTCAGTAATATTGTCAAGGGTGACCTCCCCGCTGTCATCCACCTCTTTGAAGAGGTCAGCCTAGTATGCCTGCAATATCCCCATTGCATGCAGGCATGCCCCAGCCCGACCCGCCACCATATATGCTTTTCCCGCAGATCACAGTTTGCACAGACAGCGCCCTCGAGCGCTGCCCGTGCATGCTCCAATCCCAGACAAACAACACAGAGCGTTGTGTGTACGTCACCCTCGCTCAAATAGCGCAGGCAAGGGGGTGCACACTGCCTATATTGCTTCTCTTTAGTAGCCATATTCTATATATATATATATATATATATATATATTTATGTGAATGGGAGTGATTTCAGACAGATAACACCAAATAAGACAATGCAGTTCACACAGAACGCTTGCTGAAGACCAGAAAGCTGACGCTGTTGTGATTCAGCGTCCTTTTATAGCTTTCTCATCGCCGTCACATGCGACGTCAAGAGTGACGTAATGACGCAATACCAATTGAGATTGGACTAGTTCCATACAGGCTTCATGCTGAAGGCGTTCCCCAATGTGTCGAATCTCGACGCAGCGCGAGTTGCCTCGAAAGGGAACTGGCATTCACTAGTTGCTGTGGCTGGCGGGTGAAAAAGTTAATTTCCCAACCTCACCGCATTAGTATGTGTGTTACATTTTAGAAGTCGAAACATCTCATTTGTGGTGAATGTGGTGCTACTGAATATTTTATATGAAATTATACATTGTGTGTTTGAAAGTTGCTAGACTTTTTACTTGGCTATTTTATTTCTGCAAATCCTTGAATTGCATTCTTGCAATATAGAATCATCAGACAGTCAGACATCAGAACTGTCACTCTAGGCACTAAGATGCAAAATAGATGCCAAGATTGAAGAAAAATAAATTCATGCTAGTTTTTTCTGTTTCCATCTATCTTTTAGGCATTAATCGGTTACTTGGCAACAGCACATATGAGGCAGCGTTTCCTCCACATGAGGTAACATGAGTTAAATTTATAACCTGTCACAATGTAGTTTTTACCTCTATTTTCTTACTGTTGAAGTTTTCTTGGGTGATATTGAAAACTATGCTATTTACTTTTTAGGGAAGTTACAAAAGCAGACATCCGATTAAAACCCATGGGGCTCAAAACCACAGACACCTTTTGTACGAAAGATGGGCACGCTGGGGAATATGGTACAAATACCAGCCTTTAGATCTCATACGGTAAGAAAGGCACTTTTGGACACATTTACTATGCTGTCTAAACAAATGGATCACTATTTTTAAGGAATTTGGGAAACAAAATGATTTTCTTTTTTTGCATATTCTATTTTTTTTGTAGTCTGAAAAACACATGCTGATTTTTACTGAATAAATTAATAAATAAAATATATTTAGCAAAATAAAGGAATAAGAACACATTTGGACACTGAATGTGTGTGTGTGTGTGTGTGTGTGTATATATATATATATATATATATTTTTTTTTATATATATATATTTTTTTTTTTATGTATTTATTTATATATTTTTTTATTTATACGCACATCAAGCACTGATGTTGATAAATCAGATATTTACTATATCTGTACAAAATTTATTTTAATCAGTTGAATTGAAATTCACTGTGAATATAGCCAGAAGATACTGGCAAAGTTTTTGAGTCTTCACAACAGCTTCCAGTTTGTTTGTTTGGGGCTTTTTCAAAAAAGTCTGAAAGGCTCTTGAATGAATCAGAATGGCAGTAAAATCCCGAACGGAAATATTTGCGGTGTGAAAACCGATTTAATCTCACTAAATCATTCATTTTTGCAGGACTGTGTTGGTTTGGCTGACCGCAGCTTTCTTGTGTAAATCACAGCTGTAGTCAAACGTGAGAGAAAATGCTATCTCAGGCTCATAACAATCGTATATTGACGCTGGATTAGAGCCCTCTCCTTTTAAAGTGGAGACAGAAAAATAATTGCGATGGTAATTTGCAGACACAGCAACTTGCTGGCTTTAGCTTGTCATCAGTTTGACAGTAATGTGTGGAATTATTCCATTAATAAATCCAATAAATAAATAATAAATCCATTTGTGGAATTATTAACCGCCCTGACCTGGCATATTTTAAGTGAATTACATGTCCCTGTTTTTAGTCACCTTTCTGCCTATTAATCTATGTATCTAACCTGTGTATCTGGGTCAATAATGCTTTTTTTGCATTTTAATCTATTAAACTATTTAAAAAAAATGCAATTCACTGGCATGGTTCTGTTTTGTTTTAGTTTGTATTCATCAGTTTCTTTGGTTTTCTTAGTTTGTCTCTATGGTTACAGAAATGAGTTGTTATTCAGTTCAGCTTACCTTGTTTGCATTAGTATCCTCTGTTTTGTTCAGTTGTCCGGTATTGTCAGTGTGTGTTGTGTTTGGATGTATCTGCATATATTTTTATTAAAGACTCTGTTTCATCTACATCGTCATCTTCATCGTCATCTTCATCGTCATCTTCATCGTCATTTGCTTCCCAGCAACACACTGTGACAGTCACAGTCATGTTTAGTCTTCACGGTCTTGTTTGGTTTTAGTCTTAGTTTTCATTGTCTTAGTTCTATTCTTTCATTTGTTAGTCTCTAATTAGTCCTCACCTGTTCCCAGTTCCTCGTGTATTCAAGCCCTCTGTTCCTTCAGTTCATGATCTCTTGTTAACGTTTGTGGTTAGTGTGTTGTAGTCTTGCTCTTCATGTTAATTAAAATATATTATCTTTGTCCATTCTGCGTCACACATCATTCTCTGGAATACACAGACAACCTGTGACATTATAATATATTTTGAACAAGCTGAATAACATCAGTCAAATGCATTATGAACTAACGTGAACTAACACTGAACAGCGGTATATATATTTTTTAATGTTAATCAAGAATAAATGTTGTGAAAATGTACTGAGCCCTATCATGAATGTTTCTTACTGATATAGCTTAATTTATTGGCCTGTCTGTCTCATAGGCGGTACTTCGGAGAGAAGATCGGGCTGTATTTTGCCTGGTTGGGCTGGTATACAGGTATGCTGATCCCTGCTGCTCTAGTCGGCCTCTTTGTCTTCCTCTATGGGCTTTTCACCATGGACTCCAGCCAAGTAAGGTTAGTCCTTGCTGGGGTTTTCAGCTATTTCAAAATTTCCCCCAGAATGCCTGAACCTGATCCCATCAGTGAATGTCAAAACATTAATATTACATCACATTTTTATTTAACAGTATTCAATTTCCCTATACACTCTTCTCAATAAAGCACATATTCATGAGAGTTTGTTTTCCTTTTTTGTTTCAGTAAAGAGATCTGTGAGGCCAACACCACCATCATGTGCCCCATGTGTGAAGGCAACTGTAGCTCTTGGACGCTTAGTGACAGCTGTGTCTATGCAAAGGTACCGTACATCCGCCTATTGCTGGCATAAACAACAGCTTTTTGCTTAAATTGTATATGGTTAAAACAAATGCCCTTGTCATAGATAATGGCAAATCAATGGCAAATCAAAGCACCATTAAATCGAAAAGATATTTGACAGTTAATTGAGACGGTAAGACTATATAATGATATTTGTAAAAAAGTCTGTACATATAGGGCCCATTGTACTGTATGAAGGAATATTCTGTATGAATTTATTCATCTGTATTTTACCCAAATTTTGTGTTGTAGTGTTCAAGGAATCTCCATAAACTCACAAAGTTTATGTTGTGTCTTCAACTACTATGTATTTACAGAGGCTCTGCTCTTTCTTTTGATAAATGACATGTTCAGATATTCATACCAAAAAATATGGGGGCCATAATATTTTTTTGTGAAAATTATAAAAAATGCTGGCAGTGGCTGTCAACCCCCTTTTTTTAATATAAAACAGTGGCAAGGAAAGAGTTTATATAAAGGGGACCTGGTAAACATAAGATAATGTCCTGGCAGAAAATTGTTTCCAGAAGAAAATAGCATCACATTCTAGCTTAAGTAAGTTCAATGATGTTTCGTTTTGTTGTTAAAGTTATTAATTCAGTACATTTATATGTAGCCGCTCTGGAGAAAACCGTGATGTCATCGTCTAGCTCAGTTCAGATCTCATATAATGGTGTCAATGCAGGCAAATAAATAATATTGTTTGAATGTAATTAAATGTCCCCAACTAAGCAAGCCAAAAGCCAATGGCAAAAAAGATGAAAAAAGGCAATAAAGGTGGAAAAAGGCGACAGTGGCAAGGAACCAAAACTCCATCAGGTGACAGAATGGAGAAAAAAAACCTTGGGAGAAACCAAAAGGGGGGACTTTTCTCTTCCACTGGGATGCTAAAGATAGCATTAGCCAAATCCACCACAGTGAAATACATTACATTTTGTGGAATTTGTGACAAAATTGTGTAAGGGTTTGGTACTCGAGCAGTCCTTGCGATGACAGCTGAATTTACGGCTTGGAGGTCCTGCACAAACTGCCACTCAGTCAGTCGGTAAACATTTATCTTTACCTTTATCCCTTATATTTTTACAGGGAAAATTGGAGTGCGCACTAGAGAATCACGACATGGTATAATTATGCCCCCTTTCAATAAAGAGTCAAAAACTGGCATAATACCTTGCAACGCTTCCCTTTTAAGGGGATATTGCGCTTGACACGGCCTGTAATCAGATTTTGGAGTGATTACAACTGGTTCAGGTACACAGAAGTTACCCGTAAAAAGGAGTGACACACTTGAAAACAAACCAGAGCAATCTTTATACTGTTCTTTCCAAGGCTTTTTACCCTTTAGGCCTGCCTCCCAGTGACTTTTCACAGACAAAGGGCGATGGTCCGCAACGGTGGCGACGGGACGTTACGTCTCCCGTTCCCTCTTTCAGGGAACGAGGGTTACATTAGTAATCGAGACATTCCCTTTCAGTCGCTCACGTTCGCCGTAACGTCGTCGTGAAGACGTAATTGGGATCCCATGGAAAACGCCACGGTTGCTGCCAAATCCAGCACCCTATGCAAGACTCTCAGACCTCCAACTGCCTGGGGCGGAAGGCCTGTTTAGAGGGAGTTCGAACTGCTGTTCCATTATAACCCACACAGTGTAACTCTTGGATAACACTGGGAAAGCGTCCCTCTCCACTGCGGAGCCACATCCTGCCCGAAGGGAGGTACCATGTGAAGAATACACATATGGATTGGCCGGTAGGGGCAGTGCAACATATGGAATGTCACTGGGGTGGCTCCAGCCTGAGAAGGGGGAGACTACACCGGACAGTGAGGGCAGAGCGGGCTCTGCCAAGGGAAAGACACGGGCTCACCACAGGGAGCTGGTCTTGGATACGCATAGGATCTCTGCAGGGATCACCACTTATGGAACCCAGTCTATGGATGGAGACAGCCTTTGCTCCAACTCATCTTGCAGGAATGAAAACACGGCTCTGATCAAGCATCGGGGGTTCTCCTTGTGAGAAGAACACCAGTCAACGAACAGGTTCCACTTCAACGCATAGAGGGGCCTCGTAGAGGGGGCTCTAGCGGAAGTGATGGTGTCAACTACCGCTTGGGGTAGGTCACCTAGAACCTCCGCGTCCCATCCAGGGACCAGACATGGATTTTCCAGAGGTCTGGACGCAGGTTCCATAGGGTGCCCTGTATCTGAGAGAGCAGGTCCTCTCTTAGAGGAATGGGCCAGTGAGGAGCTGTCGCGAGGAGCACCAGTTCCAGAAACCAGGTCCGGTTGGGTCAATACGGCGCAACTAACAAGACCTGCTCCTCGTCCTCTCTGACCTTGCACAAAGTCTTTGCAAGAAGGCTCACTGGGGGAAACGCATACTTCCATAGGCCAGGGGGCCAGCTGTGTACCAGAGTGTCCGTGCCGAGGGTCCCCTCGGTCAGGGAATAGAACAACTGGCAGTGAGACGTGTCCGGTGCGGCAAACAGATCTACCTGTGCGGTCCCGAAGCGGCTGAAAAACAGCTGGACCACCTGGGGTTGGAGTCGCCATTCTCCCGGTAGCACCTGCTGCCGTGAGAGCTCCTCGGCTCCACGCTTGAGCAGGCCCAGAATATATATGGCATGTAGCGCCCTCAGATGCTTCTGACTCCAAAGGAGGAGATGGTGGGCGAGTTGTGACATACGGCGGGAGCGTAGGCCACCCTGGTGGTTGATGTACGCAAAAGTCGCAGTGCTGTCTATACAGACCAGTATATGCTTGCCTAGTAGCGTTGTTTTGAAGCGTCCCAGCGCAAGATGTACTGCTTACAACTGGAGGCAGTTGATGTGTCAATGCAGTTGAGGCCATGTCCACAGACCTGAAGCTGCATGCCCGTTGTACGTGGCCCCCCAGCCGGTGGCAGAGGCATTCGTGGAGACCACAGAATGCCTGGACACTTGTTCTAGAGGCACCTGCCCGCAGGAACAAAGGGTCCGACCACAAGCTGAGAGTTTGGCGACAGTGTGGGGTCACTTGGACCCGGCACGATTCACTCTGCCACGGCCATCTCAGAACTCGATCGTGGAGCCAGTGTTGGCTCCTCATATGAAGCAATCCGAGCGACGTTACCATGGCTGCAGATACCATATGCCCCAGGAGCCTGTGAAAAAGTTTCAGTGGTGCCGCTGTTCTGCATCTGAGTGAGCTCACGCAGTTCAACATTGATTGGACATGGGCCTCAGTGAGGTGCGTGTATGCTGATCGAGTCCAACTCCATACCGAGAAAAGAGATTCTCTGCCCGGGGGTGAGTTTGCTCTTTTCCCAGTTGACTTGAAGCCCTAAGTGGCTGAGGTGACTGAGCACCATGTCCCTGTGTTTGCACAACTGCCCTCTTGACTGGGTAATTTTTGGATAAGCCAGTCATAAAGGTAGTTGAGGATACAAACACCATGCTCGCTCATGGGAGCAATGGCCATCTCCGCGACTTTCGTGAAGACACGGGGCGACAAGGCCAGCCCGAAGGGTAAGACGTTGTACTGATATGCCCGTCCCTCGAACGCAAAGCGAAGAAATATGCTGTCCTGGTTTCCATCGCTGTTTTCCAGAAAGTTGTCCTTGGGTGCTGAATCTTGGAGCAGTTCTAGTATGTCACAGTCTGTCTCTGGTGAGCTCTGTGGGCAGGGATCAAGTGAGATTGTGTCCGTGAGTCAAGTCAAGTCAAGTGTATTTATATAGCGCTTTTCACAATATAAATTGCATCAAAGCAGCTTCACAATATCAATCAAATAACATAACAATGTTTGTTTCTTAGTGAAACAACATCCACGTTTGGTAGGGCTGATCAATGGTATTAATGCTTGGTTAATTATTTTGAATATCCCCAACTGAGCAAGCCAAAGGCAACAGTGGCAAGGAACCGAAAAACTCCATCAAGTGACCTACTGGTGTCCTAAAACTCCATCAGGTGACCTACTGGAGAAAAAAAAAAACCTTGGGAGAACCCAGGCTCAGTCGGGGGCCAGTTCTCCTCTGGCGTTTATAAACTAGAGGCCGGATTTATAGTAACTGTAATTTGATACAGAATTTTGTTTTATTTTATCACTTCGGGGTGGGTACGCGAACCGGAATCACAACGTTTTAGAGTGGGAAAGGGATCCTCCATAGGGAAAGGCTAGTTGGCACTTCAGCACTGCGTTGTCATCGGGTCCAGGCAAAGCTCCTAGTCAGATCTGGATACGGCCTGGATCCGGTAGGCTGCGGGAAAACCTCGGGATAAACAAAGACACTAAAATTAGCGTAGATGCCATTCTTCTTATGATGATGTAACGAGTACATCAGGATTTAAGGGAAGTGTTCCCAGTTCCGGCTGACCTAATCTATGCAGCCTAACATTGAATTATAGAAGTCTATAATATACTATGTGTATGCTAGGTCAAAGAGATGTGTTTTTAGTCTAGCTTTGAACTGACAGAGTGTGTCTGCTTCCCGGACAATGGTAGGAAGACTGTTCCAAAGTTTTGGTGCTAAATAGGAAAAGGATCTACCGCCCGCAGTCGATTTTGATATTCTAGGTATTAGGTATGAGCAGAAGTTGTTGTGGCTGCATGGTGTTATCATTGTCCTTGTGTGACGTCTCAACCGCATGTCCATTCAGGTGCTGAAGTGAAGTCCTCTGGTCATTTATACTGTATCCAGGTGTCTGTGTGCCATTCAGGTTGAGTGTATTGGCACACACTGCAGAAGGATGATTGAGGGAGAAGTAGATATTGTCCTTTAGCACTCTTGAACCAAGTTTGTTTGGGTGGTGCCCATCATTTTGAAACAGTTGCCTCTGACTCCAGAAAAGATTGAAGTTGTCAATGAAGTTTACTCCTTCTAAATTGCAGTTTTTTTGGAGCCATGTATTAAGCCCAAACAACCGTGAAAACCTGTTTGTTCCTCTTGCTAGCAGTGGTCCACTGATGAATGTTTGAACTTTCAGTCTTTTAAGTGTTTCAAAAAGTTCATTGAAATCCTTCTTAAGGAGTTCTGACTTCTCTTTATGAATATCATTTTTCCTGTTTAATATCAATTATGTTTCATCAGAAGGTTCTCAAGTTCCCTGTTTACATCAGAAGTTGTTGCTTGTGGAAGGCAGCACGTAGTTGTATCCTTGCTGCTAATGTTTCTGATTATGGAGTCTCCCACTATCAGAGTCCAGTGCTCGGCTGCGCTCTGAGCTGAGTGCCGCTGTCTGCTCGACCTCGAGCACCAGTTAGCATCAGTGTTAGCTACTGGCTGATTCAGTCTGTGTTCGATAACATTCACATTTGGGGATTCCTCATTTACATTTATTAATACTTAAAATCTGTTCTCAAGATGTATAGGCGGTGGTAGGAGACCAGTATTTGCAATCCTTGTCAGAGCTGTATCTGGGGTAGAGGATGCTACTGCTGCAATATGTGATGCTCGTGACAATCTGATACCACGAGTACCTTTGGGTCTCGCACCCTGTTTGTGCCATCGATTTGTAAGTCGATCGGCTTGTTTCTCTACACTCAGTATGGCCTGTCGAGGAGCACTAGATTCATGGGTCTCACCGGCTGTATGCTGAGGGCGTCAATGACGAAGCTCTGTTGTGTGTTCCGTCTGGTTTGGTGGTCCTACAAGTAACTTTGTTTCAAGAACTGCAATCCTTTGTAAAAGTCTCTGGCAGTTAATACAGCAAGTAGATTCCAGAAGAGGCATTTTATCTTATCCTTTTGAATGTAGGCAGTTGTGTTTTCACTTCCCCGGAATGTAAGCTTTCAGTGGGAGGCTGGTTGAATGAAAGAATTCAGCTTTTTTTGTAGTAATCCAAGTGTTTGAGCTCTGTGCTGATTTGCTAAAGTTAAAATTAGGTAATAAAAGGAGATAAAATATAAAAATATAAAAGCGATAGAGTAAAGCAGTAAGCAAGAGCGTCCGAACAGTAGCAGAGCAGGAAGTAAGTGAGATAGGTCGAAACCCACCTCTTTTATTCGGTACAATGAAGTACGGGCTGTAGAAGCTGTCTTCATATCGGCTGGAGGGGCCGGCTCAATTGCGTCCTTCACCAGAAGGCCTGCAATCTCTGCCTGGTGAAGGCCGGGGGATGCTGGGCGAACTGAATCGCATAGCCGAGTCTGACGGTATGGATGAGCCAGCGAGACGGGCTGGGAAGCAGGAATGCAGGAACCAGTCTCAGACGACATAACGGCCCGAAGTGGGACCCAGAGATAGAGAAGCTGCTTTTGCTGAGAATTTGGTACCGCTGGTGAGAGGCCAGTGGCGGAACAGAATGATTCAACAAAAGTTATCCACACGGCCCTCCTCCGGGGAAGAGCAGCTGACTCTGGGTCACCCATCTCACAAGGGACGGACACCCTTTGGCGACAAACAGACAGAGGGCCCACCAGTGAGCTTTTGGTTACCTCAGCCTGCTTTTGAACTGGAGAGAAAGGCTGGGCACAGTCTCCAACAGTGTCGCCGAAAGGCCACCTCGTGTGATGGGAGCATCGAGAAAGCGAACTTTGGCAATGTCTCACACCTCTGCAAGGTTTAGCCAGGGGGCGCATCTGGACCACTAGGGAGGACATCATCTGGCTGGGGCCAGCGCTGTGACTTTAAACATGGTGAGTCACCAGGCGTCATATGAGGATAGGAAACGACCGCATCCAGAAACATACGGTTTGAATGACGTCTTGAAAAAGACGCAGTGTCAAACCGAGTATGCTCTTTCAGGAAAAACTGCTCTCTCTGGTGCTGTCGCACCCAGGGATGACCGCGGCTACACAAACAGGATGATAGTGCAAGCCTGATGTGAGCACTCACATTTTCTTTGAAGGCGCAACATTCTGAGCTGTGAAAACAGCTGTTTTGCTGGCTCTCTGTGAGATCGCGGCCAGCGCTGTCTGCGCTGTCACGCCAACACCAGCTTTGAAGAGGCGTTCTCCTGAAGAGCAGACTCGTTTTCTTCTTTAGAAGTTCAACACTGTCAGAAGATTGTAGAGCAGGAACAGTAGAACCGCTCGGCTCTGAAGCGAAAGGCAATATGCGACGCACCTGTTGCTCGTTATATGCTTGTGTTGCAAGCAGAGCAGCTGATGCAATTAACGCATGCCAATGTGCATTGGCTCGTTTTAATACTCTCGAAGTAGATTGGTCTCTCAAGGCGATCCCAATTACGTTGTCACGCTGACGTTACGTCGAACGTGAGCGACTGATAGGGAACCATGACAAACAACATGAAAGTCAAGAAAACACATCTTGGCTGTGTGGTTATATTTATGTATACTTTATATTTCCTGTAGACATCTTTATGCAAATCCATTTTGTTTTGCAGAAAATATGTTTCTATATACTTTTTCAGTGCACATGTAGTTTATAACAGTTTATAACTGTAACAACTTTGTTTTTAGAATGTCTGTTTCTAAACTGTTTGTTCTAGCCTCATTTTCCTAATGACTGTTTTGTCTGATGTCAAAGATATTCATATGTTTTGAATTAGTGTTTGGTCCTGAATTTTCAACATGCAAATCAAACACAGATTCTTCAAGCTGCGCAGCCAATACTAAGGACCAAAAGTTGATTTTGTGACATGGGAACAAGGTAGTGATTTGGCCTGGGAGAGGCTAATATTTAAATAAAATAAACATTAAAATGGGTTCCTGCCCTAAAGATTGTTTTATTGCTTGAAGTTTGCACTTTCATAGCTCAAGAGACAATGTTAAAACAATGTTGACACAGTTCTTTCTTGGCCACCCACTACTGTTATGGGGCTGGATTTGGGCCAGCGGTTACAACAGAATGGAAATGAGCTTACTGTCCTTACACCGCTCAGCAATTTTTTTTATTTTTTTTTTACCATTGGTCCATCCCACACCAGTGAAACAATTTTGTCACTTGTTGGCAAAATCTTTAATTATGAAGATGATTTTCTCAACCCACCATTGATTTCTCAGCGTAGAGAGGATTTAGTACCTGCATGCCTGCAACTCCTCTGCTTTCAAAAACAGCTGTTACGGTTCTTCAAACTAGTTTCAAAATTCACTCAACGAGTGTTGATATAAAAATCCCCATTCAGGTTCTGCCATTCTACCCATATCCAAAAGGATTAAACGTCTGTGTGATCTTTCCACACAGGTTAAATAAAAAATTATATTAGCTGTACATAAAACCCCCTGCCAAGCCCACAGAGGCTTCTCACGACTTACAGCTCAAATCTCTTCTGCCAAAATCTCCACCTCCTCAACAAACAAAGCTCCCATTGGGGAGTTAAAGCAACAGAACAGTCTTTCTTTGTACTCTAGAATCATATCAATGTATAGTTATTTGTCACATGCATATCAAGTTATCTGCATCCTACTGCTGGAGTTTTTACTGACCATCAGCTCTTTCTTCTGTCTCACTTCACACTCTTTAACGAAGTTCATAAAATAAGTTCAGAAGAAATATATTAGCCTAATGCTGCCAATATTGTTTCAAGGGTATAGAACAGAGGTGTCCAAACCTGCTCCTCGAGGACCATTGTCCTGAAGTGTTTGGCTCCGACTTGCCTCAACACACCTGCCTGGAAGTAGTTAGCTGTTTCAGGTGTGTTTAATTGGAGTTGGAGCTGAACTCTGCTGGACAGTAGCCCTATAGGAGCAGAATTGGACACATCTGGTATATATGCAGTAGCTTAGGCCATGTCCACACTAATACGTTACCTTTTAGAAGAATTGGGCGATAACTTTATTATTTATTTTTCCATCTGTATCATCTCAGTGAGCTTTTGTGAGGTTTCACGCATGTGCAGTAAGGTGAATTTAGAAGTTTATCATCCACACTGAAACATCCATCGGAAAATGCCTGATAACGCGAGTGTGGACGGAGAACGTTTTTAAACGAAAACGCCGTTTTCAAATGTATCTGGATTAATGTAGACGTAGCCAAAGTATACTTATTTACCAGGACATTTCTTTAGAATCTCTTCCCATCTCCACCTTTAGGCCCACAATTATAACCTTATTTTTAACTTGTGAAACACCAATCGCAAATTCCTAGCACCAAAATTAATACAAACATTTACACCTAGTGTTAACTTCCACCTCATGTCTGATTACAAATGGTCATAAGACAGTTTACACCTGATATACAGGTGTCAAATGTGTCACCTATGAGTGTTCATGCTGGGCTCTCTGATTTAGTGATTACATATATTGCTTACTGACCTACTATGTCACTGTGTAATTGCATGTTGTTTTCAGGCATATACAGTTTCTGTGAAGTCTTGTGCACATATCTGTTTGGGCTTTTCCAAATTATGTAGCTGGCAAAATTGAAATGTCTTTTGGCTCAAGAATTATATGAGTGGGTCTTTCTGTTTCTCTTGTTCCTGCAAAATGGCAACTCTCACTGAATAACATTTGCTGGCCGCTTCATTGCTGCAAATTGCTGTCAGAATGAACAATTCTGGCACTTCATGCCAAACTCCTTATTTTTCTTGCTGACATTCTTAAAAGGCTGTGGCCTTTAACATCTTTGTTAGCTCCCTACTCCCATGCCTGCTATCACCAGTTCAAGCCCAGCTCGAGGGAGCCGAGAGGAACTGGTAACAATTATGCTTTGACCCAGATATGATTGAGGTTTCAATGTTTGTCAGGGAGGAGTGTAATACAGGCTAGCCGATGTGAGATAGCTGTGAAGGCAAACCTCACTGTACTGGACTCAAAAGATGTGCTAGTGATGCTAGACACTGTGGTCTTTAGCTTCCTTGACGCAAATATCTATGCAGTGACAACCTGTGTTCAACCAAAAATCCAACTCAGTCTCAGTAGAAAGCGAAAATATTTTACAAAGTTAAAATGTTTTACTAATTTGTACAAAGTGATTTGTAGGAAAAAGTATTTGTCAAAAAAAGCATGAACCTGCACTCCTAAACCTAACCATCTGTAGGGCATTAGATACATACTAATGAAATTGTAAAAAAAAAAAATATATATATAATATATATATATGATTGAGATGTAATATATATGAAAAAATAGTAAAATATAACATGTAAGATAGTTACCAATTGTCATGAGACTTTTGTCAAAATTTGATTTGACAAATCAGAAAGCACATCTGAATTGTTTGCTAGTGCAAGCAAACCTTTTTGAGATTACTTTTGCCTTGTTGCTCATAGATTAAATGGACATGTGAATCTTATGTAAAGAATCATTTATTGTCCATATGCTTTTCTATTCCATTCTTTTCCTGATATACTGTATGCTTTAGCTTGCTGTTATTTCCAAATTATACATTCTAAAATACACTGCCTTTTTTGTGCTTACCAGGTGACCCATCTTTTTGATAATGGAGGAACAGTCTTCTTTGCTATCTTCATGGCAATATGGGGTGAGTCTGCATTTTTTTAATCTAATCATTACTCTTTCCACCAGCAGAAAGACAGACAGGTCAGCGTTTGGTTTGAAGTACAAATTAAGTAATTATAAAATAGGCTTCCTTCGGTGGGCAGAATAAGAATCTATAGCAGCCTTTGGTCTGCTATAAAAGGATTGAGTAAAAAGCTCATGAGAAGCAGCTGTAATTAATCACCGCTTTGTCCCACATTACAACAAATGATACAATCAGGTCACAGTAGACCGCACTCACAGCACAAACATTTAAATATTTCAAAACTGCTGAGACTTTAGTTTACTCCTAGGAACAAGAGCAGTGATAAATAGATGTGTTGAAGGATCCCCGGTGGCGATCACA
>CM060640.1:4901414-5143914 GCA_030578275.1 Meda fulgida
ATGGAGGCAATCAGCCTGTGGCACTGCTGAGGTGTTCTGGAGGCCCAGGATGCTTCGAGAGCGGCCTTAAGCTCATCCAGAGTGTTGGGTATTGCTTCTCTCAACTTTGTCTTCACAATATCCCACAGATTCTCTATGGGGTTCAGGTCAGGAGAGTTGGCAGGCCAATTGAGCACAGTAATACCATGGTCAGTAAACCATTTACCAGTGGTTTTGGCACTGTGAGCAGGTGCCAGGTCGTGCTGAAAAAATGAAATCGTCATCTCCATAAAGCTTTTCAGCAGATGGAAGCATGAAGTGCTCCAAAATCTCCTGATAGCTAGCTGAATTGACCCTGCCCTTGATAAAACACAGTGGACCAACACCAGCAGCTGACATGGCACCCCAGACCATCACTGACTGGGAGTACTTGACACTGGACTTCAGGCATTTTGGCATTTCCTTCTCCCCAGTCTTCCTCCAGACTCTGGCACCTTGATTTCCGAATGACATGCAACCACCGAGCAACAGTCCAGTGCTGCTTCTCTGTAGCCCAGGTCAGGCGCTTCTGCCGCTGTTTCTGGTTCAAAAGTGGCTTGACCTGGGGAATGCGGCACCTGTAGCCCATTTCCTGCACACGCCTGTGCACGGTGGCTCTGGATGTTTCTACTCCAGACTCAGTCCACTGCTTCCGCAGGTCCCCCAAGGTCTGGAATCGGTCCTTCTCCACAATCTTCCTCAGGGTCCGGTCACCTCTTCTCGTTGTGCAGTGTTTTTTGCCACACTTTTTCCTTCCCACAGACTTCCTACTGAGGTGCCTTGATACAGCACTCTGGAAACAGCCTATTTGTTCAGAAATTTCTTTCTGTGTCTTACCCTCTTGCTTGAGGGTGTCAATGATGGCCTTCTGGACAGCAGTCAGGTCGGCAGTCTTACCCATGATTGCGGTTTTGAGTAATGCAACAGGCTGGGAGTTTTTAAAAGCCTCAGGAATCTTTTGCAGGTGTTTAGAGTTAATTAGTTGATTCAGAGGATTAGGTTAATAGCTCGTTTAGAGAACCTTTTCATGATATGCTAATTTTTTGAGACAGGAATTTTAGGTTTTCATGAGCTGTATGCCAAAATCATCAGTATTTAAACAATAAAAAACCTGACATATTTCAGTTGGTGTGCAATGAATCTAAAACATATGAAAGTTAAATTTTTATCATTACATTATGGAAAATAATGAACTTTATCACAATATGCAAATTTTTTTAGAAGGACCTGTATATATGTGTATATATATATATATATATATATATATATATATATATATATATATATATATATATATATATATAAATGTATATGTTGTCCCGCCGTTTTGAACGTTTCGGGCTACATCGATTTCCAGCGAACGCACAACGTGGCGTTCACCTCAAGAGCTTGCAACCAGGCACCGACTATGGTCACAAAATTTTTCTAGACTTTTTCCTGCCGGTCATCTGCTTCAGGAAGTCGAGAATAGTGCTCGAGAAACACCCAAGGCCGGTCTCAAGGGGCTGGTTCCCTTAGTAGATTTTGTAGAATGGCAACGCCTTCCAATTATCTATATGGGTCCTGAATATTTTTAAATATGGGTACAGACTACAGTTCGGTTACCGACCTCCCAAGTTTATTGGGGTCGTACCGACCACAGTGGTTCCAGAACAGGCTCGGGTTATGGAACAAGAGGTACAGACTCTACTGGAGTTAAGGGGCCATAGAGAGTGTTCCCCTACCAGACAGGAAGTCCAGGTTTTACAGACGGTACTTTTTAGTTCCAAAGGAGGATGGTGGACTGAGGCCAAATTTTAGATCTAATACTATTGACTTGTTCTTTGAGGAGATCCAGGTTCAAAATGCTTACAATTTCCATTATCGGAAACCAAATCAGATCCGAGGACTGGTTTGGCATGGTAGATCTGAAAGTTGGGGCTGTCCACTCAGTTGCAGGGCAACCGATGTTGTTCTTGCAGCGGGGCCCGGAAATGATGTGTATTGCCCGCCGTCTATGACGCTTCGGGCCACATCATTTTCCAGCGAACGCACTCTGCGTTGTTTTTCCTCGAAAAATAAAAAACGAGCATCAGTAATGGTCACGAAAACCGTATCGACTACAGCCTGCCGGTCTTCCGCTTCAGGCAGTCGAGAAGGGTGCTCGAAAATCACCAGAGGCCAGTCTCGAGAGGCTGGTTATCTTAGATCGGGTTCTTCCGTTCGGCCTAGCACTCTCTCCCCGCATGTTCATGTGTAGGTATATGGATGCGACTCTGGCTCCACTGAGGCTTCAGGGCATCCGTATACTGAATTACTTCAACGACTGGCTCTTATTGGCCCCGTCTCGAGGAATGGCAGTTCGGCATTGAGATGTCGTCCTTGGCCAAAATTAGAATCGGGGGTTGAGACTCAACACTAAGAAAAATGTGTTGGACCCAGCTCAGAAGACTGCTCTTCTGGGCATGAAATGGAATTCGGTTACAACGCAGGCACGTATATCTCCCGCTCGTATCGAATCCATCCTGGCCATGGTGTCTGGGATAAAGCTAGGCCAGGCCATCACTGTAAAGCAGTTTAAAGACTGCTGGGCCTCATGATAGCGGCATCCAACATTATACATTTGGGCCTTCTACACATGAGGCCCTCTTCAGTTGTGGCTCAGAGCCAAGGGTTTTTTTTCCCCTCAAGGGGAATCTGTTCCGTATAATCAGAGTTACGCGCAGATGCCTTTGTTCTCTGGTTATTTGGAAGAAACCTTGGTTCCTATCCCAAGGGCCAGTGCTGGGAGCGTCATGTCGCCGGAAAACCGTTTAGACAGTCGCCTCCCTCACTGGTTGGGGCGCGGTCATAGACGGCAGCTTTGCCAGGGGTCTGTGGCAGGACCATCATCATTCTTGGCACATAAACTGTCTAGAGATGATGGCTGTGTTCAGGGCTTTGAGGAACTTCCTCCCAGACATCAAAGGTTACCATGTCTTAGTACGATCAGACAATACGTCAGTGGTAGCCTATCTGAACCGACAAAGGGGACTCAGATCGCGCCCTCTGTGCAGACTGGCCCATCAGGTTATTCTTTGGTCCCAGGGGAAAATACTGTCTATCAGAACAATGTATATTCCGGGGGTTCAGAAATCAGGGAGCAGACATCCTGTCGAGGCAGGGGCTGAGGCCCGGGGAATGGAGACTTCATCCAGATGTGGTGAAATTGATATGGGACCAATGGAAGTGGATCTATTTGCGTCTTGAGAGACGTCCCACTGTCCACTTTGGTTCTACCTCTCACATCCAACCCCACTGGGGTTGGATGCCATGGTACAGACCTGGCCGAAACCATATTTATCTCTAGGGCTCCGTCTACTAGGAGATTATATGGCCTCAAGTGGAATGTTTTTCCACTTGGTGTAGAGAACTTGAGTTAGGCCCAGTTAACTGCCCAATGGCTTCAGTTCTGGAGTTTCTTCAAGATCGTTTCTCTGCGAATCTCTCCCCATCCACACGTAGGGTGTACATGGCTGCCATTGCGGCGTTCCATGCACCACAATATGTTGGGCCTTTGGGGAGGTACCAACTGGTCATACTATTTCTCCATGGTAATTGGAGGGTGGGACCGACAGTCAAGTCCAGGGTTCCTTCCTGGGACCTGGCGGTGGTTCTCGAAGGGCTATCCCTGGCTCTCTTCGAATACCTCCAGTCGGCTTCGCCTAGGACCTCACGTTCAAGATAGCCTTTCTCTTAGCTATTTCTTTAAAGAGACTGGAAGATCTCCAAGCCCTGGCATTATTGTCAGCTTGCTTGGGGTGTGCCCCCAGTGGAGTTAAGGCCGTCCTGCGACCGAGACTCAGCTATGTGCCTTAAGTGCAATTTAACATGGCTAGGTCCATGATCCTGCAAGTATTTCATCCTCCACCTCATTTGTCGGCAGAAAAGGAGAGGTTCCTTGCTCTGCCAGTCAGAGATCCGAGAATTTACCTTGAGAGGTCC
Source organism: Meda fulgida (assembly GCA_030578275.1). NCBI lineage: Eukaryota > Metazoa > Chordata > Actinopteri > Cypriniformes > Leuciscidae > Meda > Meda fulgida. The sequence goes on from CM060640.1 coordinate 4,905,396, forward strand.
TCTTCTTGGAGGAGGTCGGACCTACTGTAGTGTGTTTTGGGTCACCTATTAGGGGTTCCCGGCTATACAAACCATAAGTAGGCCTACAAGGTGCACAATTTGCCTTCACCTTTGGCCGCAAGGGCTCATTCTACTAGGGGCATGGCGTCCTCTAGGGCGCTCCTCTTGGGAGTGCCCCTCCAGTAGATCTGTTAGGCAGCCGGTTGGGCTACCCCGCACACTTTTATCAGGTTTTTAGTCTGCACCTCCCTAGTACGCCTGGCGCACATGTGCTCTCATCCTAGCTAGTGCCTGAGATCAGTTTCACTCTAGGGCAGGCCCTCTTCGGTGCGTGGCCTAGTGGGCATTCATTCCCCAAAGAGTCGTTTCTGACGACGCAGTTCGAGTTCCCTCGAAAGGGAACGTCTCGGGTCATGACTATAACCCTTGTTCCCTGAGAACGGAACGAGACACTGCGTCGTCCTGCCACACGCCTCGAGGCCTGTGAGCATCTTGCTTCATTGCTAGGCTAATGTGTGTGTGTGCCGGCGTCACTTTTATGTGCCGTCACATGTTACGTCATGACACAACACCAATCAGGATTGGATTAGTTTCATTCATACTTCAGAGGCGCACACTAAGGGAGCGTCCCCAAAGAGTTGTTTCTGACGACGCAGTGTCTCGTTCCCTTCTCAGGGAACAAGGGTTATAGTCATAACCCGAGACCTTTTCCTTTAAATGTGACATTAAACAAATGGCAGTTTAACTAACTTTATAGGTTTAAAAAAATATTTTCAAACTGTTGCTGCACCATAACAGTAGTTGACCTGAAAGGGAAAACAAACTATAAAAGTTTATACTAATGCCCTGTGTCAGTGCTTATTAATGTACACTTATTTCCCTTTTGGCAATCCTTATAATTGTGCTATATGATATATTCCAGAAGCTGTGAAGTTGAAGTAGAATAGCTACAGTACATGTGTTTGCATTCATATAGTTTGTATATTTTTGTGTTTTGATTCATCTGTGCAAGGTTTTGCAAGTGTGGGATCTAAACAAAGCAACATATTAGTCACAGCTATATTTTTATCTGCTGGAAAATGGCTATAAAAACAATGCATGACACATTAGCCACTAACGCTATCACAGTTAGGGTAGCTGCAATAAAGCTGTATAGTTTAACATTAAATTATAGGCTACTAATTACAATAAAACTCCTTAATTCAACAAAAACAAATTGTAAACATTGACCACTATTCCATTGTCAAGAGAATTCAGGATAAATTTCTCTCTTAGGGTGCTTTCTGACATGGTTCGATTGTCACACTTGGTTTGAATGCTCCCCCCTCCCTCTGCCCCCACCGGATTGTGCTCACATTATATTATAACGACGACACAGGAGAAGGCTACAAACGGGACAAAACGGCACTTGCATCTATCTGTCGCAAATGTACTGCAAATGTTCTAAAGAACCAAAAGTGCTATTGTGAAAGCACTTTTTGACATTTCCGAGTCAAATGAGAGTTCACACAAAAGCTGTACAAGGGTGACCATTCATTAACACATCGGAAATGCCCCATTAGTGTTCTAGAAGCTTGGGTTCAAAATAAATATATATATTAAAAAAAATGCTATCCTTAAATACAACAGAAATATAGGCAATGGTATAGGCACACAGAAGTTCTGTCGCATTTGTTTGCAGGAACGTATGGCCTAAGTTATCATTCTATGGCTCTCTTTAATTGGTCAAACACTGCAATGAATATTTTCACATACTGATGGCCAAACTGTTGGCTATATTTGATCATTGTCAATGGCAACACAACAGTGCTACATTCATGTCTATCAAATCACTAAATGGTCTCTTTCTTTCCATAAAAAAATCATGCTAGAATACTTTCTTTTTGCCTCAAAACATCTAGATTGCGTGTGTAACCCTGGTTCCCTGAGAAGGAAAATTAGATGCTGTGTCATGGAGTTTAATCTATCAGTGTAACAGGTATCTGAATGCATGTAACAAACATGCCAAATTTTTGGCCAACTGCAGTCCATGATGTCAAAAGTGGATCACCTGTGAGTATAAGAGGGTGTCTGCAAGACAAGTCATAAACTCTTTTGTCTGAAGAAGACTTTTAAGCAAACCTGATGCATGACAACAATGCAAAATCTTTTTCCCTTTCTCAGGGAACCATGCGTAACCTAGGCCAATAGACCTGGCTGAGGGGTTACCTACCTCAATATTCTGTGGATATGCACAGACATAGTGGGCATAACATAGATTGTCTCTAAAGATCACTTAGTTGGCGTCAGAGTGCGTCAACTCCCAGGGTGCAGATTGTGACTAATAGACTGCTTATTGGAGCCAAACTCTAAAGCCCAAGGGCAGGCAAAAAGCCTTAAAGGCCCCAAGAGCAAAAGCTCTAAAATAGAGCTAGCTATGTCAATACTTTGTTAAAGCCCTTAGGGAGTAGCTTATTAAAGGGAGTAATTCAAAAAAGACCTTCAATCCACCACTACTTCCAAAGATAAGAGTAAAACCTTCACTTCATCAGGGATGCAAATACAAGTGTGGCACAGAATCAAGCAAAAAACTCTTGCCATTGCAACTCAACCCCTTGGGAAACTACAGGGGAGATTAGGCTCTACTTACTTAACCTAGAGTCATTGGGGAGCAGCTCAACCCTACTTGTTTTTCTGCGGCCACCACAAGGAGACTTCATGCACTCATCTGACTGTAGAATGCTGCAATAACAAGATGGGAGGCCACCAGGCAAACTGCCTCTACTTCTCCAAGCATGGATCACCTAGAGACTTTGCACGATACCTATCCATAAGAGAGCATAGAGCATACTTCAAGTGCTAAAAACCTTAGGAAATAGCCCTTCAGGGTACAACATTCACTATTGCTACCACTCCAAGGGGGAGCCTAATCCTTACTTCTACTCAGGAAAGGATGGAGAATGAGAGCAGGGCATGATGCAGTGTGCATACCACTCTTATACCCCTAAACCCCCCTCTAAACCAATAGGAAAACGCAGGGGATCTTGGGTTCTACTTCAAGACTTCAAAATGACTGGATAAGAACACTGCCGTGCAAAGGCAAAAGACCGTAACTTCGTGTTTGGTTGAAAATTAGTTGTTGATATTTTGGGCACATTCAAGATCTCCTTTATCATGTGGATAAGTATCTTGAGGCAATTCTGTTGTTTTTTCGAGAAATAATGGGTTGTCTTCACAGTAACTTCCAAAAGCCCATGAGAAACCAAGGCAGAACACTGTAACACCAGTTACCGCGTTTGGCTTTGTTTTGGAACACTCATATTGAGTTACGGTACTCTGCCTTTGTTTAGCCGCGCGTCAATATGAAGTTACTGTGCCGGTGTTCTATCAAATAATGCTACCTATCAGATTGTACGGTGTTTTACTCTCCATTAAAATTTGAACTACGACGTAGCCTGTGTACTTTGTACAGCTGCCAGTCCCTGTAACTTCTGATGTCCTCAGAGCTTTGTCCTGCACAAACGTGTTCAGAACATTTAGTAGGTCTGAACCCGCTCCATCGAAAAACGTGCAATATCAATCGCGAAGGATATATGCAGAGTTGACAGAAAAATGTTACACATGCCGTAGCAGATAAATACAACAAATAACTAAAGCCCGCCTCACCCAGTTTGGGTACCGGACCTGGTTGAAACAATAATGCATCTAGCTGGCAGAGTGCCAAAACTTCGCCGGCGCCTTCAGCACTGCCCTGAACTATATATAATAATATTGAATAATATTGATAATATTGAACTCGGTACCATTTGAAGGTACTCTTTACCGCTATGGAGGTATTTTGTCATGTGTAATGTATTAATAATGCCACCAGAATGCAACCAAAGCACAGGATAGCAATAAGTAGATGTCTATAAGTAATTGTAAATCATACAAAATAAATGCCATGATCACTAGATTTTATACAGGTGTCACTATAATGATTTTGTCAATGGTGATCAGCAACCAAATATTGATAATGTGGAAGTTACTGCCTTTTGCCTTGGCATGACTTCTCACTTTTTGCTGACAATACAAAGGCAGAGTACAGTAACTTTAAAATAGTGGTCAAAAGTCAAGTTTTGGCTCAAGATTTTTTTTTTTTATGTAGATAATTTTCATTACTATAAAATCCAATTGCCAGATTTACAGTGTCCTACATATAATTAATTTGGCGGGACAGCTAAAAATCTTAAAATTAAGGTATTTTGCCTTTGTAGGGCAGAACAGTTGAGCCCTGCCTTGAAAAAAAGGCACTCTACCTAAACCCATTAAAGCTATCACTTTTTTACAATATCATGTGACAGATAACACAGGGGACACCAATAGGCGATCTTCCTCCACTTATTAGTAATGTCAAACCAGGGCCATATTCTAGCACCCATCCAAAGTGGAGGGATATCACTGTTTCAAATCTCAACAATAGTTGGGGAGGAATGGAAATGAAACAGAGGGAGTTTATGAGTTGCCCAACATAGTTTAATTCACCCTGCTCTATCCTAAGGGGTACTTGAGCAGATTATCACAGGGAGCAAGCAAGGTGCTAAAACCAACACTAATTAGCCCTTCAGGCTCCTTCAATGTTGCCATTCCTCCAAGGGGAAGACTAAATCCCTACTTTATGCCCGGTTTTCATTTTCCTTCCTTTTATGGGCAAATGTAGTGTGCCCAGTAACTCTCATCAGCCAGCCTCTAATCCCAAGGGAGCCACAGGGGAGCACAGGTCCTACCTAAAGACTCCAAAATGATTGGGTAAGAGCAGCTCATACCCTATCTAGAGTAAAGGTACTTTGCCCAAAAACCGCTATAGCTAGCGATTCAGCTTTAGTAGAGCACCTATCCAAAGGATACTATCCAAAGGATAGTGATATCCCTCCTTTAAGACCCAACAATTGTAAGTACACATCATAATTCAGTCCATCTTGCTCTGCCCTAAGGGGTACTTGAACAGCTTTCCAAAGGGAGCTTATGCTAACTTTCTAACTTCAGCATTACAGGCTACAACCTTCAGTGTCGCCACTCTTCCACTTCTCATCGCATTATGAAAAGTGGTAGTACCTCGGCAGAGCAGTTAAAGAGGGAAGGGGTTGCATCATCTCACCGTGACAGCCCTTCTAAAATGGATGTCTCTCAGCAGTTTCATCAGCTGAGCTGGAAGAAATGCAGACTAAAAGTGAAGGGGTCGCATCATCTCACCCCGAACATTCTTCAAGTAAGCTTCTGCCTCAGCAGTTAACACTTACGATAATTTTGATGCGAGGGCAACCAAAGTGAGGGAACAACCGAAAGTGAGGGGGTCGCATAATCTCACCATGACCAAATGGATGTCTCTCAGAATTTTCACCAGCTCAGTTAGAAGAAGCGCAGACCAAAAATGAAGGGGTTGCATCATCTCATCATGAGCATGCCTTCAATATGCTGCTACCTGGATTGTTCACTGTTTTAACCTACAGTCAAAACTGGAGGGAGGGAAAACTTAAGCCAAAGGGGTTGCATCGTCTCACCATAAGCACTCCTTCAGTAAGATGCTGCCTCAGCAGTTCACTTCTTTTTTTTCCAACTTTTTAAAAAAATATTTTTTATATATTATTTCAGTAGAACACATTAAAAAGAACAAAACAAACAGGTCACTAGGGGTATCACATACAATTATGTTGTTCATATACTGTTAAGGTCATATCAGGGGTTACTCTCCCAATAGTCTCAGAAGAGTCACAATACACGCACAATATCTCCCTATGTTCAATCCATACTCCTACACATTAGCCATTTTGACCAGTATTTGTTACATTTATCCATGTTTAATCTTAGAGAGAAGGTTAGGTTTTCCATATCATACATGTGACTTACAATCAATATCCACTCTTCTTTTGTTGGTCGACTCTCATGCAGCCATTTCTTAGTTATTGCTTTTTTACTAGCAACCAATATTAGTTGGTATTTACCTAAATATATGGAACTGAAATTGTACTCCATCTCGAATCCCAGTATCAATTTTATTTCAGTGACTACCTCTTACCAAAAAGGCTGAATTGTTGGACATTTCCAAAAATATTTGAAAGAAATCTGCCATAGAGTTATTAAATTGTCTCCAACAGAGTGCAGATTACGGTTAACCATTCTGTAAATATTTTCTTTTGGGAGTAATAAAGAATCTTATGATATCTTATGATGTATTATAAATCTTCCATGAGCGTTCTCTACACTGACCTGAACTGAAGGTAGTATACTGTGTTTTACAAATGTTTAAACACTCTTCATCAGATAAAATTATGTTCGCTTCCTTCTCCCATTTATCTTTCACATAAGTGATTTTTAGAAGATTGTATACTTGAATATAGTCTCGATATTAGTTTCTTGTGAGTTCCACCCTTATCCGCATCAATACAAATATTGATGATATTCATGTAAATTTTTCCATTATTTTTCATATTTTTATTATAATGGTTCCTAAGCTTTAAATATCTAAAAAAAATCTTTTTTTCTAAAATATAGGTGTCAGTCAGATGCTCCTCTTCCTTTGATAATTGTAGTGTTCCCTTTCGAGGGAATGAGACGATGCGTCAACGACGCTTTGGGAATGCCCCCAGCGTGAATGCGTCTGAGCATCAATGTCAACTAGTCCAATGGAAAGAATGAGCGCCACGGGCGGGTGACGTCATGACCAGGAAGGTATTAAAGCACATCCGGTGCAAGCCGGCATTAGGTTCTGTGTCTCAGCAAGCGATCTATGTTACTCTGTCTTTGTCTATTTATTGTTGTCTGTTGCAATTATATTGGAAAGAGTTATGGCAAAACAGCTATTCAAACAGTGTGCTTCTCCCTGCCCGCGTTATTTAACGGGTGGGGACACACACGAGCTTTGTGTAGTTTGTTTGGGAGTGGAGCATGCGGTCTCAGCCTTCGAGGGGGCTGAGTGCCAACATTGCGAGTTGCTTCCGCTTCGCATGCTCCGCTCTCGCCTGTCACTCTTTGACAAGAGTGGGCAGGTTCGCAATCCTCAGGGTGCAGGACCCGCTGCTGCCGAGGCAGCACGGAAAATGCATTCCTGGGGATCGCAAAAGGATCTTTCGGAGGGGTTAGAGACGGGTCCGAGGGCCTTTTCTCCTTCCTTACCCGGAAGATCCAGTGCTCTCTCCCCGGTGTCGGAAGCCCGCTCTGCGGCTTCTTCCGCCCGGGAAGAGAGCCCTCCATTACTTCATTGCTCTTCCTCTGAGGAGGTTGATGTGATGAGTATGGAGAGTTCAAGCACACACACAGGGGAAGTAGATTCGCCAACTATTTCCCCAGCATATGAGGAGCTGGTGGATGTGATGTCTAGGGCTGTAGAGAAATTAAATATTGAATGGCCAGCTGAGAAAAGGGGCGCTCGTCCCAAAAGTAAATTAGACGAGCGTTTCCTTTCTTCAGTGACATCATCTCCACCATGAGGCCTTTCCTTTTTCCCCGATCTCCATAATGAGTTATCTAGATCATGGGATAAACCGTACTCGTCACGACTTTTCAGCCCTCAGTCTCATATATATTCAAAAATAAGAGGGCTGAAAGAGTACGGTTATGAGGCGATGCCCCAGGCTGAACAGACGCTCGCAAGCTATCTGTCACCTGGTCCAGCATCGTCTCTGAAGGCCTCAGCTTTGCCCACTAGACCGCTTAAAGCAACCTCGGTTTTAGTGGGCAAAGCATATACGGCAGCAGGTCAGGCTGGAGCATGTCTGCACACTATGGCAGTGCTCCAGGCTTACCAGGCTGACCTGCTGGGGGATCTGGATAAAAGTGAGAGAGTTGGTCCTGACAAAATTCGAGAACTTCGTCGGGCCACCGATCTGTCTCTTAGGGCTACTAAGGAGACCGATAGAGCAATTGGGCGGTCTATGGCAGCCCTTGTAGCTACTGAGAGGCATCTTTGGTTAAATCTGGCCGAAATAAAAGAAAAAGACCGGGCTTTTTTATTAGATGCTCTGCTTGAGCCTTCTGGTCTCTTCGGCGACGCAGTCAATGCGGTCGTCGAGAGATTTCAGGAATCAAAAAAGCAAGCGGAGGCTTTTAAAAAGTTTCTCCCTCGCCGTGTCCAGCCCCCTGGGGCTGCTGGGCGTGAACAGCCCCAGCCGTCAAGCTCCTCATATCGTGCACAACAAAAAGAGAGTGTTTCGTCTCGTGCACCTCCACATAAGCAATGGAAACAGGCGCAACACTCTCAGTCGAAGTCTTCTAAGTCGAAGCCGGATCTGAGGACCGTTCTTCAGGCGAAGAAGACTTCGACTCAAAGAAAGAGGTCCTGACGTCACTGGCGTCAGACCTGTGAGGACAGCCCAGACCGAAGTGGAGCGGTGTACACCTCAGAATACAGTGCCCGTTCCACTTCGGGGTCCTCACGGGACCGTTCTGCCAACCCCGTCACCCTTGGTGCTTCGGGGCGCAGCGGTCTCCAGCGAGTCGCTGATGCTATGCTGCGGCACTGCATCGGTTTCGCGCCCTCTGAGGGGGTTTTAGAGCAACCAGTTCAGGTAGTTCCTGCCATTATGTTTCAGGCTCCGGAACTGGTTGTCCCGTTAACACCAGAGCTCAGCCTCGAGAGGCTGGTTCCCTTAGTAGATTTTCTGGCAGCGTGGAAGTTACTGCCAAATATTTCTCGTTGGGTCCTGCAGATTGTAGAGAAAGGATACAGAATTCAGTTTGGTTCTCGTCCTCCTCGCTACAATGGGGTGTTGCTCACAGTAGTACATCCCGAGTAGGCTCTGGTAATGGAGCAAGAAGTAAAGGCCCTGTTAGCAAAGGAAGCTATAGAACAGGTGTAGTCACCCGACAGGGAGTCGGGTTTTTACAGCCGTTATTTCATTGTTCCGAAAAAGGATGGAGGGTTGCGTCCCATTTTAGATCTTCGTCTGTTAAATCGTTCAGTACAGAAACTCAAGTTCAAGATGCTGACACTCAAACAGATCGTGACTCAAATCAGATCCGAGGACTGGTTTGTCACGATAGATCTGAAGGACGCTTACTTCCATGTCTCCATCCTCCCTCAGCACAGGAAGTTCCTAAGGTTTTCTTTCGGGGGCAAAGATTACCAGTATCGGGTACTTCCTTTCGGTCTAGCTCTGTCACCCTGCACGTTCACGAAATGCGTAGATGCAGCTCTAGCCCCGCTCAGGCTGCAGGGCATACGTATTCTGAACTATATCGACGACTGGCTGATTCTAGCGGAATCAGAGCAGTTGGCGGTTCGGCACCGAGGTGTCGTTCTCGCTCATATGCAGATGTTGGGGTTGAGGCTCAATACCAAGAAGAGTGTGCTTTCTTCAGTACAAAGAACCACTTTCCTTGGTGTGGTTTGGGATTCAGTGACGATGCGGGCCACCCTATCGCCCGTTCGTGTAGCTGCTATCCTGTCAGCCACAAAAGAGCTGAAGCTAGGCCAGTCACGCACTGTAAAACAGTTCGAGAAACTGTTGGGTCTTTTGGCAGCAGCGTCCAACGTGATACCTTTTGGCCTGCTGTACATGAGGCCTTTACAGTGGTGGCTCAGGACCAGAGGGTTCTCCCCGAGGGGAAACCCACTTCGTTTGATCAAGGTCATGCGGCGTTGCCTTCGTGCCTTAGTTATATGGAGGAAGCACTGGTTCTTAACCCAGGGTCCGGTGTTGGGAGCTCTTTGCCATCGAGTTACTCTCTCGACAGATGCTTCCCTCACCGGTTGGGGAGCGGTAATGGGAGGCCGCTCGGTTCAGGGTCTGTGGAAGAGTCATCATCTCTCGTGGCACATAAATTGCCTGGAGATGATGGCTGTCTTCAAGGCGTTGAAGCAATTCCTCCCAGACCTGAGGGGTCATCATGTGCTCGTCCGTACAGACAACACATCGGTGGTCTCTTATCTGCACCGTCAGGGGGGTCTGCGTTCGCGTCCGCTTTGCAAACTGGCGCACCAGATCCTCCTGTGGTCTCTGGGGCAGTTACTCTCCTTGAGGGCAGTGTATATTCCTGGGGACCAGAATATTGGAGCAGACATCCTGTCGAGGCAGGAGCTGAGGCCAGGGGACTGGAGACTCCACCCCGAGGCGGTGGAGAAAATGTGGGAGTTTTACGGCCAAGCAGAGGTGGATCTGTTTGCGTCTCAGCATACGACGCACTGTCCACTTTGGTTCTCCCTTACTCACCCAGCCCCCCTGGGGCTGGATGCTTTGGTGTAGACGTGGCCGAGGTTACGTCTGTACGCATTTCCCCCTGTTGCTCTGCTCCCAGGAGTTCTGGAGCGAGTTCGCCAGTACGGAATAAGCCTACTACTAGTAGCATCACGCTGGCCGATTCGAATCTGGTTTGCGGACCTGATCCACCGTCTAAGGGTCCTCCCTTGGAGATCCCGATCAGGAGAGACCTTCTGTCTCTGGCCGGGGGCACAATATTTCACCCCCGACCAGAGATTTGGAACCTGTGGGTTTGGCCTCTGAGGGGGCCCAGCTCATAGAGAGTGGTCTCTAAACTGAGGTTGTTGAGACCATTCTAAGCTCCAGAGCTCCAGCTACAAGGAAACTATATGCGCTTAAATGGAGAGTTTTTTCTGTATGATGTCACCGACATCAGTGGGATCCGGTTAACTGTTCTGTGAACACAGTACTCAAGTTCCTGCAGGAGCGCTTTACGTCAGGTCTATGTCCTTCTACGCTTAAGGTTTACGTGGCGGCCATTGCGGCTTACCACGCCCTGGTGGGGGGTACATCTTTGGGTCGAGACCCCCTGATTTCACGTTTCCTTCGTGGCACATTGAGGCTGAGGCCTGCAACTCGCACTAGGGTGCCAGCTTGGGATTTGGCAATAGTACTAGAAGGCCTGTCTAGGGCTCCATTCTAGCTCTTAGATTCAGTTTCAGAGAAATTTTTGACCCTTAAGACTATCTTTCTGCTAGCTATATCATCCCTTAAGAGAGTTGGAGACCTTCAGGCCCTTTCGGTTTCCCCCACTTGCCTTGAGTTTGCACCGGGGATGGTCAAGGCATTTTTATATCCGAAACAGGGGTACGTCCCTAAGTTGCCGACCTTGATTCCGAGGCCTATTGTGTTGCAGGCTTTCTATCCTCCTCCTTTTACATCTGCGGACCAGGAAAGGCTGAACCTCTTGTGTCCAGTGCGAGCACTGGATACTTATGTTCATCGGACTTCTTCAATGAGGAAGTCCGACCAGTTATTTATTTGCTTTGGATCACCTAAGAAGGGTCTTCCTGCTTCTAAACAGACGGTTAGTAAGTGGATAGTTGAGGCTATTGCACTTGCATACGAGTACTCTGACCAGCCGTGTCCTTTGGCGGTCAGAGCTCACTCTACGAGGAGTATGGCGGCCTCTAAAGCCTTATTATTTGGAGTTTCTCTTCAAGACGTGTCTGATGCGGCAGGCTGGTCCTCACCGCTCACATTCGTTAGGTTTTACAGTCTGGACCTGGATGCTGCCCCAGGTTCTCAGGTGCTTAGTGCTTAGTTGCAGACTAACACTGAGGTACTTGGAATTCTGGCGTTTTGGGTATTCTCGTTCCCAAAGCGTCGTTGACGCATTGCGAGTTCCCTCGAAAGGGAACGTCTCAGGTTACGTCTGTAACCATAGTTCCCTGAGAAAGGGAACGAGACGACGTGTCACCCTGCTATACTTCCTGCATCCCTGTGATCGGCTTGCTTCGACATTTTTGAAGCTAATGGCCGGCTTGCACCGGATGTGCTTTTATACCTTTCCGTGCTTTTATTCCAATTTTTCCATATGAATCTAGAGATCATTCGATTCCAGTCATTAAACTGTTTTTCCGGAATCTCTACAAGCAGTGATTGGAATAGAAACAGTAATCGTGGTAAAACGCTCAATCTTAAACTTTCAATTCTATCATACAAGCCAAGGGTCAAGGGCATCCATCTGTCCAAATCTACTTGTAGTTCTTTAGTTATAGATTCATAACATTTTTGTCATATTATTTGGTATGATAACTCCTTAATATTTAATATTATTAGTTTTCCACTTAAAATTATATATTATTTCCGTATAATCTCCTGTTGTGAATAATTAAGAGAGGGTTTGAGTTTTGTTTAAATTTAATCTGTATCCTGATTACCAACCAAACTGTTCAAGCCATGACATAAGTTTAGGTAAACTGGAGTCTGGGTCGGAGATTATCATAAGAATATCATCCGCATATAGACATATTTTGTGTTCATTTCCTTTAAATTGGAATCCTGGTATTTCTACATCTTCTCTAAATGCTTGAGAAAGTAACTCTATGAATAGTGTGAAAAGTGTGGGACTTAAAGGACGTCCCTGGTGACATCCCCGTTCCAGTGTAATTGAATCTGAAACATCTCTTATTCCTATATCACAACCTATAAATCTTTGCCTGTCCAAGTGGAGCATGAAAAAATAATCAACCCTTGAACAGACTGTGTGAGAAAAATGTAAACTCTCCCACAACTGGGTGGAGTTCCCTCCATACGTCAATCATGCCAGTTTACTTACGCATTCTTTTGCATGCAGAGATTCAGAATTTATCTTTTTTGCTGGATTTGAGAGTCCAGGGAAGGATGCAACTGTACATTCCAGTCTCCTCCACATATAAGGGTGCCTGATGATTCTGAAGTTATTAGCTCAAATATTTTCGTAATTAGTAATTTATCTTGTCCTGGTGGTCTGTTAACATTAAATATTGTTACTTCCTTTGAATCAAGGATCCCTTTCATCAGAATATGACGTCCTTCTTTATCAGCTATTTGGCTGGAGACCTGGAAAGTCACCTTATTTGATATCAATATTGCAACTCCTCTTGCATGTCCTTTAGTGTAAGATGACTTACACTACTTTTTTTTTTTAATTTTCATGTTCAGTTTGTACTAGATGAGTCCTAATAAAATGTTGGTTCTCTCTTTTCATCTTAGTTATGAGTTTACTTCGTTTGATAGGATTTTACAACCAATTAACGTTAGGTGAAATAATTATATTCTTGTTGTGACATTTATCTTCAGATGTACTATCATATTATAAATCCCAAGTGACCATAACATTGTAACACAGATAACACGAAAAAAAGAAAAACAAAGAAAGGACAATCAAAATAAACAGCAACTTCCATAATCAAAGTTCCCTTTAAAGTAACTTCTAATTGGAAAGCAAAAACTTCGATTAACTAAAGGTCTTCCCCGTGCAAACTGATATTATAAATCAGTTTACGCTTTTTCCTCAACTCCCAGACATAGACATAATATTCATTTATGGGTCTTTCAAGCTATAACGTAAAATCAATAATAAAACTCCCAAATCGTTATTACCCTTGTTTTAAACTGCTATTTTAGTAATATTGATTTTGGATGTCACGGTTTTACTTATAATTTACTCTGAGTGAGAGTCAAACAATTTCTCCGGTGTCCCGGAGGAAATCCTGGAGTCTTTTCCGTGCCCTTTCTTGCGTCACGATTTCCCAGGAGATTTTACTCAACCTCTCCATTGAAGCTGAAGCAGTGGTGTCATCTTCTCTTATACTGGCCGTGGTCAATCCTTTCTTTTTTAGGTCTTCCATCGCCTCCGTCGCGCTGTTATAAATAATGGGACCATCCTCAAAAAACACCCGAAGACAGGGGGTGGTGTCTGGAAACGGCGACCCTTCTCTTTGAGTATTTTCCTACATTGGAGTGTATGCCTTCCTCTTCTTTTGAGTCTCAGCGGGGTAATCCTGGTCGAAGTACACTCGCCTCCCTTTCAGGTAAACTTCCCTCTTTTCCATGCCGAACAGAGGACCAGCTCTTTAATCCTATATTCAAGAAAGTACAAAACCACAGATCGGAGATTCGCATTTGGCGGTGGCTTGGGGCCGCCCTTTGACAGCGCTGTATCCCAAGTTCAGTATCGGGGAGGGACAATTCCTCTTGATGAAACTTTCAACAAATTCCTGTATGTTGTCACCTTCGGCTTCCTCCGGGATTCTGTACAAGCGTATATTGTTTCGTTGTGATCTTGCTTCTAAATCTGTCAGCTTTGTTTGTATTTTTTGGTTGAATGTCAAGGGTTTGGCAAAGCTCATCTCTAGCCTCCACGCTCCGCTCTTCCAAATCCACCACCTGGTGTCCGGCCTCCTCCATCTATTCACCGCGTCTTTCAGATCTTTTTTTGCAATTTTGTTCAGTTTAAGGTTGATGTCCGTACTCAGGCTTGCCAAGTCAGTTTTCCAGTCTCTGGTGAAAGTCTCTTGAAAGTTGTTTAGTTCTGTCTTCACGTCAGCACTGATGCAAACTTGCATTGTTTCCGCGGCCTTGTTCTCGCCAGCGTTGTCATCGTTGTCATTCTCCTTTGTTTGTCTCTCAGTTTTCTCAGGTGTTTGGGATGATTTGCCTCTAGCTTTTTGTTGTTTCCCCCCCTCCATATTTGTTTATCAATTACACGGTGTAAAGTTAAATTAAACAGGGGAGTATAACCGATTTGTCTGGGAGCTCGTGTTCTACACTCGCCTCGATGTCATATCGGAAGTCCAGCAGTTCATCGCTTAAAACACCTCTGGTCAAACCAGAAGGAGGGCAAACTGAAAGTGAAGGGGTTGCATCAACTCACAGCTACAAATAATTATGCTGGAGACTAATGAAGACAAAATCGTGCTCCATTTTTATTTTTTTTCACACAGCCATGCCTTCATATGCAGTGTGTAAGCACCATACACCACCCTCCGTCTTTTTCACTGCTAGGCGGATTCCATGGTGTGCAAGGTCTGTCTCGTCACCGCATATGCCTTTCCATGTCAACTGAAAATACTCTTTAAACCTTTTTTTTTTTTTTTTGCTTTTAGACAAAATGAATGAAATGGGTTTATACCTGGAAACCATTATTTCAATTAGACCAATATAAAATGCACTTTAAATAACTGACACAGTCTTCACACTTTTTCCAGTGTACGACATAACTGAGAGAACAAAGACATCATGACTCTGAGGTCGGGACTTTAACGCACCTCTTCACATTACCATGTCATGCTTTGACCTCCACATAAATCACTACAGATCAGGTTACGGAAGGGCATGAAATTTGCACACTTACCAGATAGAAAAAATCAATTGTATGCTGTAAATTATGAAGAAATTAGGCAATCCATGCAGGAACAGTTCAAGGAGGGTGATAATACCTGAGGAAATCTTAGAATTTTTCCATTTATCTCACTGGATGTTGCTCGGCTACTGGATGGCGATTGATTTTCTACTTGTGCTATTGATTTGCTTTTATTATATACTTTGTTATTCTTCCCACTGTATAGAACTTATTAAACAATAATTATGAGAAATACGAGACAAATTGTGCCCCATAGTGATGCAATACGCGACGCACCATCTGTAAATACAGGGTGATACTATACTTTATGTGACGGGTAGCAAACATAAAGTTTAATTTATCTACTACATTGGCGAGTGCTAACGAAAGTCTTATTATTGTATTATTAAAAAATGGGGACCATACTTTTCCTGATAGAGAGACCAGAGGGATCTGCAAGTCGAATTCCTTAAAGCTCATATGTGAAGACATCTTTCAAGATGAAGACAGGACTTTTAAAATTAAACAGTCTCTCTTCTTGGTCTCTCTCTCTCTCTCTCTCTCTCTCTCTCTCTGTCTTTCTCTTCCCTTCCAGCTCTTTTGCTTTGGAACAAAAGTGGGTCTTACAGTCCTTTGGTAGAAATGTGCAACGTGAACTCAGAGCACAGATACAGTAGTTTTGTTCTCTTTTTACATTTAACATGAAAACCTCATAAAACTTATCCTATTTTTACTTAATTTATTTAGTATTCATTTTTTAGTGCATAAATCAGTTCCTAATAAGCTAGCTGATTACATTCTGTAAGCAATATTTAATTTGAATGTCTACCTGCGAGATGAAAAACATATAAAATGAATAGATCTAACCCAAAATTCTGATTGGATGAGCATTCAAAGCTGGCGTAATACATCTCTGATAACACGTTGTGGGGTTATTCTGTTGCAACTTAACGAAACCAACAAGGTGTGTAGAAAAGACATAAGTACTTTATGGACACAAATACAAAACCAGCAGCAATTGTGCAGTGGAGAAATGAAAGCATCAAATGCATAGTTGAAGTCAAGTCATCTTCATTTATATAGAGCTTTTAACAATGTAGATTGTTTCAAAGCAGCTTTACAGAGATAAACATATAATTTAAGCTAAAAGAGATTGTTTTGGCTTTATAGCGGTTCTTGAATAATGCTATTTTCCAGCTAAAGTTAGTTTTGATTGATTCACTTGCGTTAATAATTATCATTTGTTATTAAATTAATTCTCTCTAAACAGACTTTAAACGCGAACCTGTGATAAACGCTGACGGCGTTCACATGCACATTAAGAATTTATTCTATAGTTATGTGCGTTTGAATATATGTGCGCAGGTTTGTAATTCCTTACAAACCATGCCGAAACAAACTACTTGTCTTGCCTATAAATCTGATACAGAATTTTATTTAATTTTATCACTTCGGGTTAGGTACGCGAACCGAAAATCCCCACAACGCTTTATCTGTAGAGTGGGAAAGGGATCCTCCATAGGGAGAGGCTAGTTGGCACTTCAGCACTGCGTTGTCATCGGGTCCAGGCGGAGGTCCTAGTCAGATCTGGATACGGCCTGGATCCGGCAGGCTGCGGGAAAACCTCGGGATAAACAAAGACACTAAAAGTAATGTAGATGCCATTGTTCTTATGATGTAACGAGTACATCAGGATTTAAGGGAAGTGTTCTCAGTTCCGGCTGACCTAATCTATGCAGCGTAACGATGAGTTACAGAAGTCGATAATCTATTATGTGAATGCTAGGTCAAAGAGATGTGTCTTTAATATAGCTTTGAACTGACAGAGTGTGTCTGCTTCCCGGACAATGGTAGGAAGACTGTTCCAAACACGTGGTGCTAAATAGGAAAAGGATCTACCGCCAGCAGTCGATTTTGATATTCTAGGTATTATCAACTGGCCCGAATTTTGAGATTGCAATAGACGTGAAGGACTATAATGCGTTAAGAGCTCGCTCAAGTACTGCAGAGATAAACCATTTAGTGCTTTGTAAGTAATCAGCAATATTTTAAAATTTATACAATGTTTAATAGGGAGTCAATGCAGTGTTGACAGAACCGGGCTAATATGGTCATACTTCCTGGTTCTGGTAAGAACTCAAGCTGCTGCGTTTTGAACTAGCTGTCATTTGTTAATTAAGCGTGCAGGGCAACCACCCAGTAGAGCATTACAATAATCTAGTCTTGATGTCATGAACGCATGAGCTAACTGTTCCACATTTGTCAATGAGAGCATATGTCGTAATCTAGAAATATTTTTAAGATGGAAAAATGCGGTTTTACAGATACTAGACACGTGACTTTCAAATGAAAGATTGGTATCAAAGAGCACACCCAGGTTCCTAACCGACGACGAAGACTTAACAGAGCAGCCATCAAGTGTTAGACAGTATTCTAGATTATTACGTGAGGAAGTTTTTTTGTCCAATAATTAGAATCTCTGTTTTTTCAGAATTTAGTAGTAGGACATTACTAGTCATCCAATTTTTTTATATCAGCTATGCATTCCGTTAATTTTGTGCATTGGTAAGTTTCGTCAGGGTGTGAAGAAATATAGAGCTGAGTATCATCGGCATAACAGTGAAAGCTAATTCCATGTTTCCTAATTATATCTCCTAATGGTAGTATGTACAGAGTGAACAGCAGCGGTCCCAGTACTGAGCCTTGTGGTACGCCATACTGAACTTGTGATCGATAAGACATCTCTTCATTTACTGCTACAAACTGATAATGGTCTGATAATTATGATTTAAACCATGCTAGTGCAATTCCACTAATGCCAACATAGTTTTCTAGTCTATTTAAAAGAATGTTGTGGTCAACGGTGTCAAATGCAGCACTAAGATCAAGTAACACTAATAGAGAGATACAACCATGATCGGTTGATAAGAGCAAATAATTTGTAACTCTAATGAGAGCAGTCTCAGTACTATGGTACGGTCTAAATCGTAACTGAAAATCCTCGCAAATATCATGTATTTCAAGAAAGGAACATAGTTGTGAGGATACTGCTTTTTCTAGTATCTTTGACAGAAAAGGCAGATTTGAGATCGGCCTGTAATTGACTAATTCTGTATGATCAAGTTGCGTTTTTCTTAACAAACGGTTGAATCATAGCCAGCTTAAAGGTTTTTGGTACGTATCCTAGATACAAAGACGTATTAATGATATTTAGAAGAGGATTATATTGCATATATGAAGCACTTATATTCATATGTACATTGAGTATGTTTAGGCCTAAGAGGACCTGCCCTAGTCACCTTACTTTAAACACCGTGACTAATGCCTTTGAGTAGAACTATCCTGTATTCCAAAGCTCTTTGTTCATATCTTACCGCTTCCTCCTATACCATCACAGCCACAGTATTCCTTGAGTTCTGGAAGAGGAGAAGAGCGGAGTTAACTTACAACTGGGATTTGATTGACTGGGAGGAGGAGGAGGTGAGTCTGGCTTCCTGTTTAAATTGATTTTCAGCTGAAATTGTGATGCTTTATTTTATTATTTCTTTAGAAATATCATAATTGTTTGAGACCTGTTAAAAAGATCATTAAGCTCATTAATAATTATAACTGTTGTGTGGCCAATCTATGTGCTGTTTGTTGTATTTCCTATAGTGTAAAATCCCTGTCATGGTGTGTTCTGTGAGTGTGCCTCCTACTGTATAATGTTTTGTTGTGCATGCTTAGCTCCCAATGGGAATATGTCTTAAGGGTGTTCACACTGATTAGTACTGACAAAATGTTTGGTTTAACTTTAACATGCAAATAAGCTGTGACGTGATTCAGCGTCGACGGGAGTATACGTCTTCTGTGAGATACTGTAGTCAAGTGTCAGCAATATGGAAGAGAAGTTATTTTTGCTGCAATCCAGGATATTTTGGAAATATGTGCCTGTAGCGACATTTCTTCAAAATGATGTTACGTTGCTTCTTGCACATTGTGCAAAAGTGTGAACGTAAAATGTCCAGTGAGTGACGTTAAAAGTGTGTTCAGTTTTATCTGAAACAGATAAATGTGAATCTGGGAATGTTTTATTAAACTGGTTGTTATACATATCACAGCAGTTTGGAAATGAAATGTCTGATGAGTGGCTCTAAAAGGTAAATACTCTATCGCATTTGATAATAATGTAGCACCTATAAATTATACACTTCTGCTTACCCTTACGACCAAACTGATAGTTCTAACAAAAAATATAAGAAAACACATTTGCTGAAACAACCATGCTTGTAGCTTGCTTCTTTAGTGTTCAAGCTCTTTTATTGAGTGTTGTGACTAGCGTTTCATGGGATTAGTGCTCCAGGTAATCTTACTACGTCAGAAAAGCCATATCTATGGAGGTGGTTATAATGTACATGTAAAATATGATGTTTCATTAAAAAAGTTTGGTAGGAACATGTTCAAATTCCCTATCCAATCAGCACGAGAGGAGGCCAATATATATATATATATATATATATATATATATATATATATATATATATATATATATATATATATATATATATATATACACACTCACCTAAAGGATTATTAGGAACACCTGTTCAATTTCTCATTAAAGCAATTATCTAATCAACCAATCACATGGTAGTTGCTTCAATGCATTTAGGGGTGTGGTCCTGGTCAAGACAAACTCCTGAACTCCAAACTGAATGTAAGAATGGGAAAGAAAGGTGATTTAAACAATTTTTGAGCGTGGCATGGTTGTTGGTGCCAGACGGGCCGGTCTAAGTATTTCACAATCTGCTCAGTTACTGGGATTTTCACGCACAACCATTTCTAGGGTTTACAAAAAATGGTGTGAAAAGGGAAAAACATCCAGTATGCAGCAGTCCTGTGTAGAGCTGTCACTTTTGTGAAAAAATCCTGTTAGATTTTTGAGACATAAGTGTTCATTGAATCGATTGTAAAATCGATTTTCCATGTCTAAAGACGTTTCCATTTTCAAAACCAAATATAGGCAAATCCACATAATTCAACTAACTGGCATTCGGACGAACGTAAAGAGTGCGCTTGAGACGCGCACAAGTCAGCAATATTTCTGATGATTTATTGGCGTGAGGTTTCGTGCACAATGAAAAACAGGAGTGCAATATTCAGGGTTTGAAATTAACACCCGCCAATCCGCCAAACGCGGGTAAAAAATAACTTTGGCGGGAAACGCCGTCAAATCACGAGCCAATTTGGCGTGTTTCTGTTTACAAATTTTTCTGGGGGAGTTCGTGTAGCCAAATCTGCGCGGATTTAGCGCAAATATGCAACTCGTGAGTCATCATGATATTTTAAATACAGCGTATTGCGCAGAATCTCCGCATTTCTGGCTTACTTGAACACACACGTCACTAAACAACAAATAACGGCGCGCTTGTTCACTTGCATTGAAGTAATAGCGAATATTAAAAAGCATTTGGTTAACAGAAAAGACATTGTTATTTTCCAACATCCTACATGTTCTGTGTACTGTATTGATCTGTCCACCTAAAACACATTTTTGGTAAAAAAAATTTTTTGTTAAAATTGATTGCCTGTTTTCATTTTCGAAACGTGTGTTGGTTGGTCCAATCAATTGTGCAATCGATTTTCGAACGTAAAGTGACAGCCCTAGTCCTGTGGGTGAAAATGCCTTGTTGATGCTAGAGGTCAGAGGAGAATGGGCCGACTGATTCAAGCTGATAGAAGAGCAACTTTGACTGAAATAACCACTCGTTACAACCGAGGTATGCAGCAAAGAATTTGTGAAGCCACAACATGCACAACCTTGAGGCGGATGGGCTACAACAGCAGAAGACCCCACCGGGTACCACTCATCTCCACTACAAATAGGAAAAAGAGGCGACAATTTGCAAGAGCTCACCAAAATTGGACAGTTGAAGACTGGAAAAATGTTGCCTGGTCTGATGAGTCTCGATTTCTGTTGAGACATTCAGATGGTAGAGTCAGAATTTGGCGTAAACAGAATGAGAACATGGATCCAT
The DNA here is from genome assembly GCA_030578275.1 of Meda fulgida. Taxonomy (NCBI): domain Eukaryota; kingdom Metazoa; phylum Chordata; class Actinopteri; order Cypriniformes; family Leuciscidae; genus Meda; species Meda fulgida. The sequence continues at coordinate 4,926,455 of CM060640.1, forward strand.
CATGCCTTGTTACCACTGTGCAGGCTGGTGGTGGTGGTGTAATGGTGTGGGGGATGTTTTCTTGGAACACTTTAGGCCCCTTAGTGCCAATTGGGCATCGTTTAAATGCCACGGCCTACCTGAGCATTGTTTCTGACCATGTCCATCCCTTTATAGCCACCATGTACCCATCCTCTGATGGCTACTTCCAGCAGGATAATGCACCATGTCACAAAGCTCGAATCATTTCAAATTGGTGTCTTGAACATGACAATGAGTTCACTGTACTAAAATGGCCCCTATAGTCACCAGATCTCAACCCAAAAGAGCATCTTTGGGATGTGGTGGAACGGGAGCTTCGTGCCCTGGATGTGCATCCCACAAATCTCCATCAACTGCAAGATGCTATCCTATCAATATGGGCCAAAATTTCAAAAAAATGCTTTCAGCACCTTGTTGAATCAATGCCATGTAGAATTAAGGCAGTTCTGAAGGCGAAAGGGGGTCAAACACAGTATTAGTATGGTGTTCCTAATAATCCTTTAGGTGAGTGTATATATATTTAGCTGACTCACTTATGTTCCTCTACAGTTTCCTGCATCCCTCCACCACCCCGTCTCCTCACTCTCGCCTGGTTTCTATCCCAGCTATAGGGATACGGGGGGAGTACTCTGGGTTTGGCCCAAATTCTGAGCTCGGAGCTTCTCCTCGGACAGCACGCCAAATACACTTACTCTTTACTCTATCTGATTATTTGTAAGTGTGAACTCATGCATTATTAGTTTAGAAATCATGCAGTATAGTAAACATGTTTTGAGGTCATTCAGTAGTTGCGGTAGGAACCACGTCAAAATCAATTGATCAATAATCTGCCCCAAAATCATAATTTGTGTGAAAAGGAATAAATGTTGTTGATGCTACTCATGTCATATCAGATGAAAACTGCAGTGAATTATATGTATAGTTAAGTTTTGGGAGTTAAAGGCACATTTTTCCAATGAGCCTATGTTGTTTTACTGTCAGCAAAAGCCCACTATAGCCAGTTGTACAGTTAAAGGATATTCACTTCCTGTGATAAAATCTCAGTGTGAACAGCCCTTCTTGAATCACATATCACACATCAGCATGTGCAGAGTGACAGTGAATTCATGTATTGAGCATTGTTTTTGCAAATTAATTTGAGTGCTGCGTGAACATGTAATGTGTTTGAGGGAACACCTCAAAATAATCCAAAGATCAAAGTGATCAGATGTGGTTGATCCTTGCTGTGGTTGCATTCGTTGCCCTGTAGAATTCTGTTGTTGCTTGTTTCTGTATAACGATGGTTCTCAAACTGGTTCATGCACCTGAAGCATTTTACAAACCTTTTTTCCACCAAGATGGTGCCGATTCTTATGCCAGAGTTGGTGCTAAGCCTTGCAATTTTAAGAACCGAAGTGATACCGGTTATGAAGCTGTGGTAGCTTTTTTTTTTTTCTTCTCCTCAGACTTATTTCTTTTGTGAGCTTTCTGTTTTCAATTTTATGTTGTTGTTTTTTTGTGCTTTTTTTTAACTACTTTTTTTACTGCAGACTTTAACACAGCAGCTAGCTAGCCAAACTGTTGTTAGAAAAACGTAATTACTTAGTTTTAACTGATAATTGGTTCCATGGTTCCACACCAGATTAAGATTTTAGGGCTGGTGTGGAACCAGCTTTCCCGGTCCGGAACCCGGTGGAAATGGAATGGGAACTAGCACCAGAACCAATGCAGGTGGAAAAGGGGCAGCAGGTGTGTGCCACACAACTTAAATCATTTAAATACATTTTAAATTTATCTCCCATGTTTTATTTCGAATTTGTAATAATTTTGAAATATATATATATATATATATATGTATATATTCACATACAGTATATCACCCAAAAATGAAAGTTCTGCCTTCCTTTACCTTCTTACTCTCATGTCATTCTAAATCGTATGACTTTGGTTCTTCCACGGAACTCAAAATTAAAATTTAAGAGCTTCAAATGAAAGTGCTTTTTGTCTATTTGGGAACTTAACTGTCCTAGATCACTATATACTTTCATTTTTTTTTAAGAGCAACATGAGCAGACTTCAAAATATCATCTTTTGTGTTTCAAGTAAAAAAGAAAGCAATATGGGTTTGGAAAGACACGAGGCAGAGTAAATAATGACAGAATTTTAATTTAATTTAACAAATCCTATTACTGTATGTCTTTGTTTTTAATATGTACCCTGTGTTCTTACATTGACATTATTACACTGAAAAGTAAGGGGGTGTCTAGGTAATACTTGGATGGTGTGATTCGTTCAGACGGGATAGTTGGCCTGAAAAGTTTGAGAACTGCTGCTGTATACAGTCCCTTATATATTTAACTGCAATATTGCAGAATATACTAATAAATGTATCTCATGTTCAGGCACTGAAGTGACTCATGTTAACTCATTCAGCTCATGTGAACAACTTCTGGATGACATCATCACTGGCCATCATGCCGAACCAAAGCAGATGATGATGCTGAACATCTGTGTGTGATGAGATTCATTCATGAAAGCTGTACAAAGATCTTCAAACAAATGTTATATGAGTAATGTGATGTGTTTGTTAAAAAGGAGGAACTACGGCCCCAGTTTGAAGCCAAATACTCCCGGAAGGAGAGAGTAAACCCTATCTCAGGGAAACCAGAGCCCTTCCAGCCCTTCACAGACAAACTCAGCCGACTCATGGTGTCTGTTTCGGGAATCTTCTTCATGGTAAGATTCTGTGTTCAAAATATCCCACTACCACAGTCAGAACAGAATTATTAATTAATTCTTAACAATTCCATAAAAAAAAAAATATTGGGTTCACTTATAACCCTATTTGTAGCCCTAAAGAATATTTCAAATAACAAATAATTTAGCTAAAGTTAGCTACATAAACAACTGTCTCCCTCTGGTGGTCTTGAATTAAAAGACAATGCATATCAAAACCATGCCTACGTTTTTAAAGGAAAATTCTGAGACCAAATATATTTCCATCTATTTATAATATTTCAGTTTAACACCTTGTTCACCTCTAATCATTTTTCCTCCAGATCTCTCTGGTTCTGACAGCCGTGTTTGCCGTGGTGGTGTTCCGGCTCATTGCCATGGAGAAGTTTGCTTCCTTCCAGTGGGAGTTTGTGAAGAAGAACTGGCAATTCGCCACCTCAGGCACTGGAGTCTGCATCAACTTTATGATCATAATGTCTCTGAATGTGGTTAGTGTTGTTTTCTCTTGTCCCGAATGCCTCTTCCCACTAAGAGAGAAAAAAAAAGTCCCCCTAAACTAAAAGTGTCTAACCGTTGCAAAAGCTCCACACAAAATGAGGAAAAAGTATTTGGTTTCAATTTATTTTGACTGTCACTTTAAAACATTCTGTTGACTAAAAGTATTGCTTCACCTACATGTCTACTAATCTTATTAGATTGTTAGTTGAGTATTAGTATACTGGTAGCCCTGGTTAGAATAGGGTTAGATTAAGTTGCAAAGTTACAGATAGATAGTAGAATGTCTGCTGGAGTGGATACAACTTAATTTCCATTTCTATGTGGCACCAATGTGACAATTTTATTCTAATAAATGCTACTTTTAAATGCTACTTTTTTTTCAGTTCATATTTTCAGCCTTGTCTCTAATGGTACTATTTCCATTTTCTTTCACCCAAAAGGTCTATGAGAAAGTGGCCTACCTACTTACAAACCTGGGTAAGTATTGATTCAGTCAAGGTTACTATTGATTGAGGGTGAAATTTGTGCAGTCGTCACACTGCATGTGAGAAACTTTCCTCATGGCTATAACATGCAGTGCAGAACCTCCCGAATGATTCTCGCACGGCTTTCACTTGTTATATAGAACACCCACGGACAGAGTCGGAATGGGAAAACAGCTTTGCCCTCAAGATGTTCCTCTTCCAGTTTGTCAATCTCAACAGCTCTACCTTCTACATAGCTTTCTTTTTAGGGAGGTAAGCAACTCTTGAACTAGTTCACATATTATTCAGTTCTTGGTTTACCTGATGTTGCTGCCTCCATTTGCCCTGACCATACCACTTGAGATCTGTTATTTTTGTACCATTTTGTTTCAAAGGTGCTGGATTTATTATTTGTCTATAGTAAAGCATACATGTACCATAATATGTTTGCAGATATTTAGGATACATGCTAAGTTCACACTCTTTTTTTCCTCTGAAAAGCAATGTTACAGCCAGTTATTCTACTTTGAAATGTGTGTTCCGTGTCGTAATATCTGTTTTTGTTTTGGTCTGTGTGATTTCGCCCTCTGCCAAATATCCAAAAGTATTTTCGACACCTCAAGTTACCAGTTGGCAGAAAACACAGAGTTTTGCAGCCATGGAAGCCACCACACAAACTGGGTCAGAGATCGCAGATTCTACCCGACCTAAAAAGCCTCAGCATCCATCTAAAACTCTCTATGAAAGGGGGCATATTGAAATGAGCTTAAATCAACTTACAGTGTGTAATTCTCCTTTCCTTCCATTGTCTATTGCGCTCGCTCTTGTTGCGTGTCCTCAATCTGGAATTACGTGAGGGCGTGGATATTATAATTTACATTAACATGTATTAATTTAGCAGACGCTTTTATCCAAAGCAACTTACAAATGAGAACAATAGAAGCAGTGAAACTAACGATAGGACAACAATATGCAAGTGCTATGACCCTTCCCAGTTTAATCTAACGCAGTATGTGTACTTTTTTTTTTTTTAAAGATAATGGATATAGAATAGAAGATAAAGTGTTAGTATTAATGGATCAAATATTGCCAAAAAAGAAGACCTGCCAGGAGAGCATTACTTTAGTCCAGTCTGGATAGAACAAGTGCTTGGACAAGGAGTTGCGTAGCATGCTCTGATAGGAATGGCCTGATCTTCCTAGTGTTGTATAAGGCAAATCTGCAGGACCGGGCCGTTCTAGCAATGTGGTCTGTAAAGTTCAATTGATCATCAATAGCCGTGTTTCCAATGTCGGGCCAGAGCCGGGCATGCTAGTGCTTGCCAGGGCCAGTCGCCTTTCCACTGTCACTTCCGGGGCTTACTCGGGGCCAACGGCCAGGATTTTCTGGCCCGCTACCTTGGGCCAGAAAATAGATGCTTGGATTTTAAATATTCAAGTTAACAACAAAAATTCCAGCAAACGGTCACTTTTATCATGTTTGTTTTGCGATCACGCTGTTTCCAGTGATTTCTTTCTGATTACTTTTCTGATAAAAGTTGGTGAAATGATGGGTTAGTGTGACGTTGTTCCAGAGAGCTGTGTTGCGGGCGTGTTTTAGTGAAGTGTTGTGAAGCTTCTGACCCGACAGTGTAAACGCAGCAGAGTTTGGGCCCGGTGCTACTGGACCGGGGCTATTAGTTCGGCACGGTCCGTATAAAGCCCTGGCTCACACTGGCCTGACAGTGGAAATGCTGCAACTCACAACTCCACGGTTCCTGGCTGACCTTGATTAAGTTATGGATGACGAACCTAGCTGAATGGAGAATTTGCGGTGTAGTGTTGGGTTGGCCGGGACCACAAACAACTCTGTCTTCGCAAGGTTTAGTTGAAGGTGGTGGTCCTTCATCCAACCAGAGATGTCTGTCAGGAAGGCTGAGATGCGAGCAGCAACCGTCGGATCATCAGGCTGGATTGAGAGGTGGAGTTGTGTGTCGTCAGTGTAGCATTGATAGGAAAAGCCATGTTTCTGAATCACAGATCCTAGGGATGTCATGTAGATGGAAAAGAGTAGTGGTCCAAGGACTGAGCCCTGAAGCACCCCGGTATCTAGATGTTGGGTCTTAGACACCTCACCCCTCCACAACACCTGAAGGACCTACCTGAGAGGTAAGACTTGAACCATTGTAGTGCGGTTCCCGAGATGCCCTTCGTTTTTAGGATTGACAGGAGGATCTGGTGGTTAACTGTGTCAAAGGCAGCAGACAGATCGTGCAGGATGAGAACTGAGGATTTAGAAGCTGCTTCAATTACCCAATATAGTCTCTCCAATATGTGTAATTTGGACTGCATTACCCATTTCAACCGCTAGCTGTCAATATTACATACTGCACATTAAGGTGTCTTTAACTCGTTTGCCTGCAGCATTTACAAAAAATAATTGCCTGCCACCGCCAGCATTTTTGATCATTTTCACAAAAAGTTCATGGCCCCCAGAATATTTTATTTAATGAATATCTGAACATGCAATATATTAAAATAAAAAAATATATATCTTCATGTATTCTATTTTTATCAACACTTGAATGTGGGTTTGTTTTATTAAAAAAAAAAATGGTTTTGAACAAAATGCTGAGAAAATTTGACTACGTAATTAGGACTACGTCCTGATCGGATTCATTATGATGATCAAAACAAAGCTGGAGTAGATGGCTTCCATCAACACCCCCAAAGCTTCACAGGCAGTTTTGATTTATATGCTGTTGAATGTTTGATGATCACGTTAGCTTACATGTGCATAAGCAACACTTTTACTGCATGCTTCTGCTGCTTTTTTCGCCTGTATTTTGATTGTAAGATTATGTACTGTTTCAGAAAATGTGTAATAGTTCCCCCTACTGTATAACAAATACTGGATTGCCAGAAATGTTCACTAATGGCGGGGAAAAGAGCTACCTATGTACTAGCATTTAAATTAATAATTTAATGCAATGCACTTATTGTGTACACTGGAAAAATGGTGTAGGGTTTACTTTAAAAAAAATGTACTCTGAAATTGCTAGTACATCTTACAAATAAAAAAAACAGTAAGAGACACATTGAATTTAACTTGACAACTTGAATAGAAAGACTAAATATTTTTTTTACAGTGTAGATGCAGGTTTACGTTGTACTTACATTCTAAAATGTAATTGCATCAGTAATACGGTTGACCCTTCCATTACACCTTAACCCACCATTGTAGCACCTTAATCCACCCTTATAGCAATAACTGCACCCTTATAGCACCCTTTTAGCACCCTTTATTTGACCAACAATTGACCAATGTGCTTTACAATGTCACACACACACACAAAAACTACTCATACCACTAAACATGTCCCTAACCTTACCCGTATCACACCTCAACTGTAGTACATCTAAGTTTTTTTTAATGTATGTACATTGTAATTACAGACACCTAATATAAAGTGGGTCCGATAGTTTTACCTGTTTGCCTAATGCATACAGGAACTAGATATTTTCACCGTTGGTGATGGCACACATGCAAACACAAAAACCTCCCCCACGATAGAGTGGCTAATTGAATTCCAAAGCCAATTTCGTATATGTCACACATTGTGTTATTGTGATGTGCATTGTATTTGTATGTATTACACAGGTTTGCTGGCAGACCGGGGGATTATAATAAGCTGTTTAACCGGTGGAGGATGGAGGAGGTGGGTGAGATGAGGTTGTAATGAGTTCTCTCGCACTTGGTTATTAGTGCCCTTCAGCATGATCAACATTCCCCTATCAAATATCTGCCTCAGTTATGAAACTTCCATGAGATTTAAATAAAAATGTCTCATAATTGCCTCAACATAACAACTGTGGTTGCTCGTAACACAAGTGTACTGTCTGTGTAAATCATGTAGTATAATCAAAACCACCCTTGTGAAAAAGTGTGCTTGAAGAGACTTAAGTATAGTTTTAAAAAGTGCTCTTGTCAAATGTATTTTATTCTTTTAAAGTTTATTATTCCCGTAATCAGTAATATTTTTATAAGTATGCTAAAATGTGCTTATTTTTTTTTACGAGAGTGATCAAAATGTTTATGCTTTTTACCCCTTAGTGTCATCCCAGTGGTTGTCTGATCGACTTGTGCCTACAAATGGGAGTGATCATGGTGTTGAAACAGATCTGGAACAACTTCATGGAGCTGGGCTACCCGTGAGTATGTCTCGGTTACTAATGTAACCCTCGTTCCCCGAAGGAGGGAACGGGAGACGTAATGTTGACGTGACAACGTAATTGACGTGACAACGTAATTTGGATCACTTCAGGGAGCCTTATCATCTTCGCATCTTCTACAGAACAAGTCAATGAACGTTGGCGTGCGTGAATCGCGTCACGCGCCTCGCCCCGCAGCATGGGTATAAAAAGGAAGCTGGTGCACACACACATTGTTTTTCGCTGAGGAGCCGAGATTATGACGGCCATTACAGCGATGGTCAGCAACGGTGGCGACGGGACGTTACGTCTCCCGTTACCTCTTTCAGGGAACGAGGGTAACATTAGTAAATGAGACATTCCCTTTCAGACGCTCACGTTCGACGTAACGTGACAACGTAATAGGGATCCCATGGAAAACGCCACGGTTGCTGCCACAATCAGCGCCCTACGCAGACTCTCAGACCCCCAACTGGCTGGGGCGGAAGGCCTGCATAGATGGAGTTCAACTTCTGTTCCGTTATACCCCACACAGTGGAACTCTTTTGGATAACACTGGGAAAGCGTGCCCCTCCAATAGCATTCGCCAACATACGAATAGCTGATCTGAGGTCATAAGGCTTTGCGTTCTGTCCACGTACAGGCGCAGAGCACGGATGGGACAGAGAAAAGACAGGGCTGGGTCTGCCTCCTCCGAAGGCAGCGCTTGCAGGTTCACCACCTGGTCCCGGAAGGGATTGGTAAGAACCTTGGGCAGCGACTTACCCTCAACTGCATAGTGATGTGCAGCGATAGCGGCAACATACACTTTAAGGGTGGAGGGAAACCCATCTTGCAGGAAGAAAACCATGGCTCTGATCGAGCAAGATCGGGGTTTCTCCTTGTGAGAAGAACACCAGTCAACGAACCGGTTCCACTTCAACGCATAGAGGCGCCTCGTAGAGGGGGCTCTAGCGGAAGTAATGGTGTCAACTACTGCTTGGGGTAGGTCAGGCACTATACGGTGCCGTCCACGTCCTAGTAAGCTCCTCATGCACTTCCGGAAAGAATGGTACCGGGGCGGCGCGCTGAGAACTAGCACGGCCCGCCCCGAGAAACCAATCGTCCAGCCGGGAAGGTTCGGGCCGCCCATTCTTCATTGGACTCGGGCATCGCTACACTCCCTGAAGGGGGCAACACAGCCAAATCCTCATCTCCAGAGGACTGAAGCTCCCACTCCGATGCTGCCATCGACATCTGATCATCAGGCGGAGCCCCAAAGGAGACGGCCATGAGAAGGACGAGCACGCTCCTTTGGAGGCTCCAACGGTGGCAGCGCTTGTGAGGCGTGAAGGACCCACGGAGATTGCTTCGCGGGGAAGCCCTCACGGTGATCCTCAGATCACCCTTGCCATGCACAGAAGTAGGTCTATTCTGAGGTCCAGAATAGACGCTAGATCGGGCCATAGGCGAGGGGACTGCACCTCCTTTGAGGTAAGCGAGTCTCGATCTTAGCGTTACCATAGTCATATTCCCGCAATGGGAACATGAGCTATTCACAAAAGCTGCCTCAGCGTGCTGAATGCCCAAACACGAGAGGCAACTATTGCGGCCTTCTGCTGGCGCAGGGTCACGCTTGTGTTGCTCTTTTAGTGAAAACAAAAAACAGTAAAAACTATCTCAGTGCTGAAGCACCCAGAGGCAGCTGCGGTGTAAGTTTACACACTCAGGGAAACGCCCACCGAAACCGACACACACACACACAGTGAAAACAGCAGTTGTGAGCTGTAATACTTGTGGCCACTGCTGATCGCGCCGTCACACCAACACTGGAAACAGAGTCTTCAACGCAACAGCAGTCTTGCAGAACTCAGAAGTCAAAAAGGAAGCTCAGTTCCGAAGTGAAAGACAATGTGTGCGTGCGCCCGCTTACTGTTTATACCCGTGCTGCGGGGCAGGGCACGTGACGCGATTCACGCACGCCAACGTTCATTGGCTCATTCTGTAGACACTCGAAGATGATAGGGCTCCCTGAAGTGATCCCAATTACATCGTCACATATTTTTTTATAGTGTATTTCTCATCAAGTTTTCTAATACATTTTTACAATTATTCCAAAATAATAACTATACAAAGGCAGTTATAAATTTAATATTTAAACCTTAAAAACATGAATCTAAACTCGGATATATCTAACACAGATGGATCTCTACCTGTCGTGATAATATAAAACTGATATTAGAGTAACAATTACAGAAGAATAAAATAAAGCATATTTTGTTTCTGTCAGGATCACCATTCACCAGTCACCATGTCTGTTTCCTCTACACACTATACATGTCCCATAATCCTCCCTGGTCATCACCTGCACACCCTTCTTAATCACCACACCTGTCTGCCATCATGCTCATCAACTCTCCATAAAAGCCAGCACCAGACATACAGGGTTTTTTTGGTTTCGTCCTTGCCAGCTTTGATTGTTTGTATTGCTAATCGCTACTTACCTGCATCTACTTACCTGTATCGTTTTCCTGTGCTCCATATATCTCTGTTCCTGCGTCCCTGGATTCACATCTCCTCCATTATCGTCTGTTCATCTCCTACAGAGATAAGAGACATTATTATCATCATCTTCATCGATCATCAAGGTGTGTGTGGTGCAACTTACCCGCACAATACATAGATCATGTGCTGTGGTTCGTCCTTCACCGTTGACAAGGTTGCGGAAGACTCCAGCCCTACTCAGTTGCTGTCTCCACAACCAACTCCAGCCCTCTTGGTACCGGCATTTTTTTCCATCGAGCCTGTTCCAGCCTCAGAGTTCAGTATCAAGCCTTACCCAGCTCTTGAGTCTGCATTGGAGCTCACTCTAATCCATGAGCTTGCATCAGAACCTGACCTAACTCTCATATCCGCTTCAGAGACCGTACTCACCTGTGAGTCTACTCTAAATTCTACTCCAGATTGAGCTGATGTTCTATACCATCATCACTGTCCTCGTCAGAGCTTATTTCCCAGTACATTCAGCATCTGGCTCATATTCGCCATCTCAAACAAAATTATAAGATTCAACATCTTCAAAATCAATATTTTGATCGCTGGCAGCTTCTTCACTAGATCCACCATCAATTGACAGTGACACTAATATTTGATTGCATTCAGTACTTGCTCTGCAGTAAATCGCTGAGCTATTTTAAGTTTTGCTAATGATACTTCCCATCATTTTGTTTTCTGTCTGTGGTAACTGAGTGAAACGTCACTTCATCGTTGTGTATCAGACATTTCCTCCTTGTGGAATAAAGGTGAATTGGATTTTAGTCATCAAAGATTCAATTATTGTTGTGGAGAAAATGCATATACTTACACTGTTATAAACCTCAGGTCGTTAGCGACCCTATACAATTTTTACAAAAAATGGAAAGGAAAACAGGCATTCTTTTATCATTTTATTTTATTTATTTTTTTTAATTCTTGTTATATTGTTTATAATGAATTGAATACTAAGATTGATTTCCAACTTAAAAATCAATAAGACTGAGGGTAGTGAATGACACAAATGATTTGACAACAAATGTTCTGTTGTTCTTTTTAATAGTCAACTTTTTTTAAATCATCAGTCATTAAGCTTGATAAACACTGCAGGAATCATGATAGTCACAGACATGAGATGCTACCTTTAATTTCACCAAGCAGATTGCTCACTAAAAACACCCTCATAGATCATGTTCGCAAGTCATTTTAAGTGTGAATGTGACGTGACATAAAGTGTTGATATCAGTGAGTTGTTTACTTAACTTTCAATTAGTCTTCCCATTAACAATGATTCAGAACGATTTGTGAATGTGGAACATGCACAAAAAGGAGAGAGGCATAATTTATCGCATGAAGAGCGCAATGGCCAATGGAGGCGGCACTGCCTCCTATCAAGTGACTTTTCCCCATTCATTCTCAATTACCCTCCATCGCTTTAGATTTTAGTTTTTGGTAAATATACTTTTTAATGGCGTATTACATCATTTTTGCATTGTTTTATTTTTGTACTGTGAATTATATTCTCATCCAGTTTTTGGAGAAGGCACTGCCTCCCATGTCTCCTCTGAGAAAACGTCTCAGGTTACGTATGTAACCCTGGTTCCCTGAGAGGGAACGAGACGCGGTGGGAACGTCCCTGTGTGATTGCGTCGTGAAGCACATGTATAATCAGTCCAATGGAAAGACAAGACGTCATAGGTGGGTGACGTCATCGACCAGGAAACTATAAAGCACACCTGAAAACAGACTGTGTTAGCTTCTAAAAGGCCGCTGCAAGTCGATCACAGGCATGCAGGGAGTATGGCAGGGCGACGCAGCGTCTCGTTCAGGGAACCAGGGTTACATACGTAACCTAGGGCTGGACAATAATTTAATATCAATTTATATCGCAATATTATTTTTTTCAATAACTGTGATATGATTTTTTAACACATTTTCGATATTTCAATATACATAACAGCATTTGTCAATGACTGGCATTAGGCGTGCAGCCGTCAGAAAGAGCAGAACACAATTGGCTACTTTCGTGATGACGTACACCACAGACACGGAGCCAGTGCTCTGCTCAGCAGTAGTAGGCTCAGGGCTCGTAAAATCGCTAGCTCAACATCGCGGGCTATTGTGTTTTCCAGACGGGCTACTAAAATGCGTAACCGGTCTGCCGAACGGGCTATCTGAAATAGTGTAATCAAATTCCCCCCTAAACTTTTGCCTAGCCCCCCTAAAAAGGTGTGATTAAGTGTAAGCTACACAAATTCGTGTTCGCTTCAGTCTTGTTATAATCAGATTCAGCGCCTTGTTCATGTTCAATCCGCTGCGGCGCCGAGCAGAGTGCACGTCAGAAACAGAGGACAGGGTGTGTGTGTGTGTTCATCTGAGCCTCATTGGTCTGTCACTGCTCGTCAATGTCAGAATATTTGAGATGACCAATCAAATCAAACGAGGCAGGCTGTATATTCACAGAAGCTGCTTTTTGTCTAATTTCAACATTTTGAACTGAAAATAGGCCTATATGTAATGTGACTCATGTAATGTAGGTAATTAGTTTACTGTCATTGTGAGGGGACAAGACACATTAACAAAGCCGTTTTCATCATGTTAGGCACAAGATTAATAATGAATGTGTACATATCGAGAATTAATATAACACAATTTGTAGCAATCAGTAAATTAAAAAAGTTGCTTTAAAAGCTTTAGAAGGGTAAGAGACAGGGAAAGATGAGGAGACTGAGAGAAAAAGAAAGAGTGATGGATAAGAAGTGAGAGCAGGTATTGACAAATAATCTACTGCCCGCTGATATGGTTTTAAAGCTACATCTTATCCTTTTTTTGGCATTCAAAACATCTTAAAATGCACATATGTACTGTAGATCAGAGAAATCAAAATTTTCCCCGAACACCACTAGCCTACCTCACATTCGGGACCTCAGTGATTTTAAAACCTTGCCATCTGCATGTTAATGAATCTAGTTAATAGTGAGCATTAGACCAAACTATATAAAGTGTAACCTTTTTTTTTTTTTTAATCATACTGTAACGAGGTTTAAAGTTAAGGGAAGGAGGAGGCGGGAACCGGCGAACATTAAATCATTTTTAATAAACAAATAAAACAAATACAATAGCAAAAGGAACCGCCAGCAGCCCCTCGCAGACGACTGCTGGCTACCAAAAATAACACAAATAAAACACAGGCCTGTCCTCTCTCGATCTTCACAGTCGTCGCTCCTCCTTTATGCTTCCGCTCCTCCGTGAGAGATGTGAGACCGGTGCGTCTCGCAGGTGTCATTCATTAACAATCATGCCACCGGCCTCGGGCTGGTGTAATAAAAGGTAGAGGACAGAAGGACTGCAGCACAATTGGGTCCAAAACATTATTAGGGACCTTAGGAATATAACCCGGCCTAGGGTGAAGAAAGGCTTTCACCATATCAGGTGCAAATTCCGCAAAGGAGCGACGAAGGTGCAACCGACAAGTAAAGTTTTTAGTGTAAGGAACTTTTCTGAAACCTCTTCAATGAGCTCAAAGGGAGCCAAAGCCAGGCCCACCAGTACAATGGCCAAATCCCAAGCCAGTGCTCTATTGCGCAGTGTAGGCCTCAGCCTAAGGGTGCCACGAAGAAAACGAGTAATAAGGAGGATATCTCCCCAATGATGTACCACCCAGAGTGTGGTAAGCAGATATAGCCGCCACATACACCTTCAAGATGGAAGGGGATAACCCCGCAGAGAAACGTTCTTGCAGATAATCAAGTACTGTACCAACAGGGCAGTTAAAAGGATTCGGTTGGCGTTCTCCGCACCAGGCAGGGAAGAGTTTCCATTTCAATGCATACAGTCTTCTCATGGAGGGAGCTCTATATTGGAGTATGGTCTCCACAACCTCGGCCGGAGACCTGATTCTATGAGCTGGGCCCCCTCAGGGGCCAATCCCACTCCGAGCGAGGGTGATAAATCATGCATTTCGCGATTTATTATAGGTTTATATAGGTTATCTGAACGTGCTCCTCCCGAACTTTGTTAATAAAACATAATTTGTAAAATGTTTCACGGTTTTAGAGCTTGTCCTACTATGATACTGTTTTACAAACAATTTATTGAATCTGTCCTTTCCTTTTGCTTTGTGGCATTGCATGGTACTCTATGTTTGACTAACAAAAACAGGTTAAGTAGCCTTGTAAAGGTAGCAGGTAAGATTTCTCATAAAAAAATAATGTTTTTGAGAAGACCCAGGTTAACATTTACTCGTATTGCGTCACTAGGCGCTTATGGGGAAACTCCTTTTCTCCGAATATTTAAGCCTTTAATTAAAAAACGCAGTGCCACTGCACAGCCATAATAGAGCGGTGATCTGAGCGCGCTCATTGGCTGCTCCGTGGGAACTGCACAAACCTATGGCGAAGCAGCGTGTCTGTGCGAGCCAATCGTGGCGCGTACCACCGGGTGAGTGCAGAGCCCGCCGAAAGGGGCAGGGCGTCTGCCAATAAAAGCAGCTCATTTAGCCATAGGAATCAGATTTATTCTCCTTTAACGATGAACACACTTCGTTGATCTCACGAAGAAGCCTTCTTGCTGTCGAACAAGCCATGCAGCGGAACGAGTGTCTTCCTGCATTCAACCAGAACAGCTATCAGCGGACTGGATCAATCGCTGCAGTCGACCGAACTCTGACCACTTTCGCTCAAGACCGCATTACTGCTAGCATTAGCATTATTTTAGAGTGCCTGCAGTCAGGACAAAAAGAACTAGAGATACATTTGTGACTGTGGCCATTAAGCTACTCGACAGGCCTGGAGGAGAGTGTACTTAGTATACATAATGTATGACTCGAGAATAGAGTCTGGTATTTTAATGTGTTTAGAAGCAATTTATTGTTTATAATGTTTGATTTTGGATGTAATAGTTTATTTGATATGTACATGGATATGGTTAGTGCTCTGGCACCTTGCAGCAATCGTAATTTCCAAAAGTGGGACACTGAGTCTGAGTATCTGATCAATCTGGATTTGCAGGAAAATTACATTTTTATAGCGTTGATTGCTTGAAAAAGTCCCAAGCCTTTACTAGCAACTATCTTGAGATGTAATATCAAAAATGACAAGCAAAAAATAAAAATATAGGTCATGTTATGCTTTTAAGAGCTCTCAAAAAATTGCCACTGGTAAATCATGTACTATAATATCATGTGTGCTCCCACAAATTGCATAGATGCCAGCCAATTGAAACGTCTTGGTCTGTGGCGAGTCCGTTGGCGGCTGAAGGTTGGTCCCAATCCGCATACTCATGCACTATTCTATTACGTTTTTAAGCATAAATAGTGTGAGTAGTGTGTTCACACTGAAAATTCCAAAAAGGAAAAGTGCACTTTAAATACCTGGATGATGCACTAAATTAACGAAAACTAAGTGTAGAATGTTGGACGCTTCATGCAATCAATTTTCGCACGTAGCAGAGGGGGAGGAGCTATCAGACTCCGATGTTTAATGACAAAACAATCTTATGAAATTCACACACTACTCAGATGAGTACATTGTGCATAAGTATATTGTTAGTATACTGTAAGTGCATAGTGTATAGTGGCTCATTTGGGACGCAACCCGGGACTATGAAAGACTAACAACATAAATGTTGTATTGTCGATTTGACCAACGGAATGCTATGCGGCATCTCAACCATCATATAATAAATCAGATAGTATTGTATATTGTGTAGATCACAGATAACATATTTCCCCTAGATGTTGGGATATACTTATGTCAAATTGCTCGCAATTGGAGTTTTACTTGGCAAATAAATTCTTGATAAACCCCTTTTCCTCTATGAGGGAGCATATATGACATTTAGTTTTTTATTTTATTGATTATTTTCTAACCCCTAATCCCCTAAACCTAAAACAGTAGTATAGGTTCCTTCATAATATGTTCAAGCTTTATTTATCATTCTTTACATTATACATACATTATTTCATAAGATCTGGCATTGTTATTGTGTGTACGAACACAGGTCTGTGTTACTCAATTATTATCCCAAATAGTAAATGTTTGCTTCACTGGACAGTTTGTCCTTAGTTGAAGTCCACTGTGTTCACAGCTGATTGATTTTGCCAACCCTGCAGTACAGAGTGAAATGTATGCTTCATCAGAAAGAGCCATGGCAACAGAGTGAACTTAACAGACTATCAGGAAAACATGATGAGGGGACATTAGTTTAGATTACCAATACTGTTCACAGAAAAATGTTATTATTCACTCATTTCTTTTCATTATTTCATTCTAAACCCATATTGTCTTTTTTGTGGAACACAGGATCATTTCAATGAACAAATTGATTTTGGGGTCAGCTTTATTCTACTCGCATTGATTGGTGCATTTATTGTTTTTATGATGTAAAATACAATGAATTACACTGGCTCCTGGAATCCCATTAGCTATGGCCCTAACTACTCCTCATCACTTGTCACATTCTTCGCATATACACATTAAATCGAATGTTGTTTTTTTTCATCCACCAGGCTGTTGCAGAACTGGTGGTCTCGGCGTAAGATGAAACGAGCAGGTGAGCAGATTAACAGTAAAGAAGGGCTTCCGCAATGGGATAGAGACTGGAACTTACAGCCCATGAACGCACATGGCCTGGTGGACGAGTACCTGGAAATGGGTGAGTTCTGCTTGACAAACATCTATAGTGAGATATAAAGTGTGTCATTTTCAAATGGCAAAATAGAACGAGCAGCAGGACGAGGTCAAGAGCTGTGGGAACGAAGCTCAAGGCTCTCAGCCACGTCCTGCTTGCCACACCAAGGAAGTTAGTTAAAATTAATAATAACATAACTGGCTTAACCACAAAAGGGTAAATGCTTGATTATAATGAGTGTTCTAATTCGGCAAATCGTTTGCTTGTTGCGTAGATGGGATGTTTATTTAATCTGTTTTCTGTACAGTTCTGCAGTTTGGTTTCACTACAATCTTCGTGGCGGCGTTTCCTCTGGCTCCTCTGCTGGCTCTGCTCAACAACATCATTGAGATCCGATTAGACGCCTACAAGTTTGTCACGCAGTGGAGGAGACCGATGCCCGCCCGTGCTACTGACATCGGTCAGCCCTTTTCACCTCAATTAGCCTGATGTCAGTTTATTCCAACATAAAAACAAGAAACCCAAGAGTCATTTGTTATAATTACATTTAGTATGTTGTCAATTTTGATTGTTAGCACCAGTATTTACATTATAAAGAATAAATGAATGCTTAATAGCTGATACATTTATATAGCAGATATATTTACAGATATGTATATTATCTGTCCCAGTATATTTCAATATATGTTTTGAAAGATTGGTAATTTTGTTTGTTTGTTTTTTAATTAGGTATCTGGCATGGAATCCTGGAGGGAATTGGAGTTGTCGCTGTCATAACAAATGCCTTCGTCATTGCCATCACTTCAGATTACATCCCTCGCTTCGTCTATGCATTCAAATATGGGCCCTGTGTGGACAAGGGTTACCGGCACGAGAAGTACGAAAATTTCCAATTAGCTGCAAGCAGCAATTACAGGGCTAAAAACAAAACAAAACAAAAAACAGTGGCATGAATATTGTAAAGCTGAGTAGATTTATTGTGTTAGCCACTCTGGTGGAGATGGGTGCATAGGCTTTTCTAACTTAGTATTTTTGTCTAATTTCTAGTCCAAACATCTAAAATTCTTAAATCAAGATTAATTTACTAGATGTAAATACTACAAGTAAAATGGTATAAGATATTATGACTTGTTTTCTGAAAAACCAAAAAAAATTAAGAAAGTTTTTGTTTAAAACAAGGTAAAGCATCTCTGCTAATTGGGTACGAAAAATAATCTTGTTTCCGTTTGAATTAACCTCAGTGGCAGATAATTAACTTGTTTTTAGCTTAATTTAGTTTTTTTTTTCTTTTCAGCTTATTCAACTTCACCATCAACTTTGTCAATGTTTCTGGGAAACTATTAAAAAAAATTAGAAATTCATTAATTCAGCTAATACTAACCCTTGTGGTGGCCTTGTGGCGAAGGCCTGGGAGAAGGCAGATGGGCAGGCAGCAGAGACCAGGGAGGAGTAGATCGAGGTAGCACCATGGTGGAGATGATGGGAAAAGTGTTAAACCAAGCAGCCAGGATGTTAGCCCACAGTGGAGTTGACGACGGGAGGAGCCATGATGTAGAGGTAGCTGACGACATCCGGGTGATGAACGACGGAGAGGGAGCCATTATTAGGGGAGCCCAAGGCGCAGACAGAGAGCCAAAGGGACCAAGTGACACCACTGGCACTGGAGACCAAGGCGGAGCCGCTGATACAAATGTTCAAGGATGAACCAGAGCACCAGAGAACCAAGGCGGAGCCGCGGGGAAGAAGGAGCCTGCTAAAGCCATGGGGATGGAGAGATGGAGCACAGCGAAGGCGCGCAAGTCTGTTGCACAGACAGGGTGACAACTGACCATGGTGGAGCCGGATGGACAAGGGGAACCCAGTGGTGCTACAAGGCAGAGGGTCTCTGGTAGAGCCGAGGGTGGGAGGAGCCAAGGTGGAGACTGCAGGTCGACGGGGCGAGGTGGAGCGAAGGGGTCAGCGGCCAGTGGCAGAGCCAGGGGATTGGGTTTGTACAGCTGGGCTTCCACTCTGGGGCGATCGTTGGCGCTGTACTCCTCACAGGCTCCTTTGTTGTGGCAGGCGGAAACGCTCCGGCATAGTTTCCGTGCTGCAGGGTGATGAAAGGATGGCTAGATGACAATTTCATCAAAGGCAGATCGTTGGGCAAGTCAGCAAAAATGGATGGAATAATCCGAAGATGAAAGTCCTTCCCTGGCTAGGGCAGTAAAAGCTGAAGCATATTCCTTTTTCTTACTTTTAGGTCCGGTATTCTGTAACGTTAAGGTCAAGATGATGATGAAGGGTAGTGATGGGACAGTTGATACCGGGGCTCCTATGCTCTGGTGCAGTTTTCAAAGCACTATTGTATCCCCCACTGACACTGTACCGATGCTTGTATCGAAATGACAATACCCTATGATTGATGTTTGAAGCTTCAAACGTAGCTTTAAATGCAGTATCGGAAGGTCGGATCAGCTGGTTTGAAAAAATTGGCTTTTCCCCCCTGATGCATAAAAGGGAAATGATTATCCCGTCACTTCGAGGGCTGTCAGACATGCAATATGTGTGTGCGTGTGCATGCGTGTGTGTGTGTGTGTGTGTGTGTGTGTGTGTGTAGTTATTTGGGATTCAGTAGAATAGTTTTGAGTCAACTGTGACCTCAACACCAAACAGAAACTGAATGCACGTCACACCTCTATTGCATTTAATGTATTATAGCTGGGGTCTCAGAGTCCCCGAATTAAAAGATTAAAAGGATCTCTTTATTAGGGTTCCCGAACCGAACATAAGTGCTAAACAGCTCACCCAAAATATTTTTTTTAACTACTCACATCAAATATTAATTATACTTTTTTATTTTATATTATTGATTAATATGTGAATCCTTTGACCAGGCTACACATGACATGAGTTGTGGTCTCATTGGCACAAATTAATTTAGATGACATTAGATCAGATTAGATCTGTATTGTATTGATCCCAGATTGATTCCACTCTTGTACATCACGGACTTCAGAAGCTTTATGTGGTCACTTGCTTTTTCAAACCGTATATCCTCTGCTCTGCGATGATTTGTTAGATATGGTGGAGAAAACAACTCTGATCACCAGATGTCACTAATGCGTATTGGTTTCAAAGCTTAGAGTAATTTACCGTTTTTTGGCGCAATTTGATGAAAGCCTCAAACGCTTCAGAAAGTCTCGGTTTCCCATCAATAATGAAGAGGAATGCCAAAAGGATGAAAATAAAACAAGGTTGATTAAATAATTCAACACTGGTAATCCAAAGAACGAAAAAAAAAAACTCCCCGAAATAGTGTGCTGTGCTCAAACAATACCGGACAATAAGGAACTGAAAATGTTAAATGATTAATTTAAAATTAAGATTAATAACGGGAAATATCTCGGGTCACTTGACTGTAACCCTGTTCCCTGAAAAAGCGGGAACGAAATGCTGCACTTGATTTTTCAGCACTATGGGGAACTCTTTTGTGTGTGACCAGCTGTGAATATATGTGTGCAACACAGGAACGAAAATACCCACATCGCCGCACTGTGGGGGTCTGGACCCCTTACGGTTGTGTAGTGTGTGTGCTCACAAGAACGCGAAGATGGCATCAGACATGAGCTTGTGGCGTCGACTCAAGGACGTGAGAGCCCGGAGTGGCATGAACATCCAAACTGTAAAATCTTATGAATGTGTGCAGAGAGGACCAGCCTGCCGCATCACAAACATGGGCCTTCAAATAACCCCCCTAACATGACAAATAAATAGTTGCTCTGACTTACACCACTAGGTAGTGCGGTGGACGTAGGTCTGACGAGCACGGACTGGACACAGTCTGTGAAGTCTCTTCTGATACAGCGTTGTGAACGGCTGAGGACAGAAGGCCTCAAGAGTGACCAGAGGTACGGTCGAGAAAGGACCTTAGGCAGATAATCAGGATGAGGATGCAAGATTGCTTTCACCATTCCTGGGGCAAAGAGAAAGCCATAAGAAAAAACATCTTTAGAGTCAGAAGCTTGTCAGGCACTGACTCTAGAGGTTCAAAGGGGGTCTCAACCAGGCCGTCAAGGACTATAGCTAAGTCCCATGAAGGGATCTTGCTTCTAACAGGAGGCTTGAATCACCTGGCTCCACGAACGAAGCAGGCAAGCAGAGGATGTTTCCCAAGTGGCATCCCATCAATCAAGGTGTGGCAAGCCGATAAAGCGGTCACATAAACCCTAAGCGTGTGCCTGCTGATATTTTTTTTCCTGCAGGAAGTCCAGAACTGAAACAATTTGGCATTTAACTGGATCTGCATTACGTGCGTGCACCTTTCAAAGACACCCCATTAATTGGCATAATGTCCTCTAGGGGAGGGATCCCTAGCACTGAGAATGGTGTCTATGACATCAGCTGAAAACCCGGTATCCCTCAGTTGGTACCCTTCCTCTTGGACTTCTAGGAGCATGGTGATTTAGAAAGAAGCAGAGGGACATTGCATTGTTATTGAAAAGATGATGAGTCAACGCCGTAAAACCTTTCCAAACCCGCTCCTTAGGGTGTAAATCACCCTAAGAGACAGGAACTTGTCCTGACCCTAAAGCAGGGCCTGCTGTGTAAGTAAGTAAGTAAAATGTATTTATATAGCACCTTTCACAGACAAGAAGTCACAAAGTGCTTTACAATCTGTTAATAAAAACGATCAAAATATGCATAGAATAAATGCACCATAACACAACACACAAAACAATCTTCACAAACATGAAATGACAAGTAACCACTGCTGTTAAATAAAAGCAAGTCCAAAAAGATGCGTCTTCAGGAGTTTTTTATAAGAATTAACAGAACCCACAGTTCTCAGTGCTAATGGAAGAGAGTTCCAAAGCCTCGGTGGATTGTATGGATGAAATCCTCCAGCTTTGAGCCACAACTGAAGTGGTCTCATGTGCAAAAGGCCCAGAGGGATCACTGTGGATGCAGCTGTCATGAGACCTATGTAATGTTCTGACTTAGCCTGATGTTGCTTAGGGTGTTCAAAATGGTCTTGACACAAGTGGGATACAGTTGTGCCCCCAATGGTGACAGTGTCCCATTTAACCCACAAGCACGTTACCCTCTGGGTGGGAGAGAAAACGCTTTCCTTGGAGTTGCATCTCAGCCCCAGAGAGAGAGAAGATGAGTGGAAATCTATCTCGATGTCAAAGCACAAGCTCTTGAGACTTGACCAATATCAGCCAATCGTCTTTGTAACATGGCTAGGTCAAATGGAAGGATATTGGTAAGCTTGGTAAATTTGCAATAGATAGATAGATCTTGATAGATTTCGAAGATCTAAAACGGCCTCAGTCCCCCATTTCTTCCTGGGAACCAGGAAATATTAACTGTAGTAGCTCTCTGTGAACACGTTCTATTGCCCCTTTGTCGAGAAGAGATTATCTTGTGACAGCAGATGCGCCTACTCCGGTTTTACGGTAGTGGGAACCACGCCATTAAAACGAGGAGGGCAGTGTATTCCTTTTTACTGTCTTTAGGACCCAAAGAGAGATAACTGGCAGTAGCTTTCATGCTGACAAAGTCTCTTTAAAGGGGTACCAATTTTAATACTTCCTGTTGGGGGGGATGTTAAATGTTCTGTGTTCTGGGTGATAACAGGACAGCCAACATTTGGCTGGAAACCGCTGCCCCCCGAATCACCAGACATGACGGGGATGTTACAGTGGGTTCTTGAGCCTGTCGGGTAGGAGCTGATTGATATATTTTAAATGCCCCATCCTATTATGAGGCTGCTGAGCGCAACAAGCCGGTCCCCAGTCTTTACGAGGGGGAGCTCAACTCGCCACACTCTGCTTTTGAGCCTTTCTTTTAGCAGGTCAGCCTGGTATGCCTGCAAAACTGCCATAGTGTGCAGAGCAGCACCAGCGTGACCCCCACCAGAGTGGATGTTATTATACATGGCTTGGTGGGGAGTGCTGATTGCTTAAGTGACAATGAACTCCAGAGAAGAGCTAGCCCACTAGCATCGATGTCGAGGGCACAAAGACACTGTGTGTATATATATATATTATATATTTATTTATGAGTCAACTCGTCAAGGAGGCTAACTTTAAGTGTTTAAGGGTCTCTTTTTTCTGTGACTAGTGTAATCTGGCCACTGCACGAGTGACCACCCTGAGCAGTTCCCCTTTTTATCATCACGAGAGCAACGCTCAGAGGCGGCAAACTCACGAGTTTCAGTGTTCTCTGCTCAAGCCCAAGCCGTCAGGCAAAAGGACATTATGATCTGGAGAGAGAGCGAGCAATAGGGACGTACCCGTTTCTCGCTCCTCAGCCAGATCAACATGTGAGCCCAATGATGGCATTGTGGGTGCTACCTCTTTGAAATAAGCAAAGCGAACGTGAAGCACTTTAACTGTGAACATTCCACAATGCTCGTAATCACCATGCTCAAAGGCAAGGGCGGCATGCTCTCTCCCCACGTCACTATCCGAGTCTAAGTTCAAACTCAATTCCATTAGGGTGACCAAACGTCCTCTTTTGCCTGGACATGTCCACTTTTTACATACTGTCCGCGGCGTCCGGGAGGGTTTTATAGATTCATGAAAATGTCCGGTTTTCACTGTTTTTCATGGGTCCATTAAGTGTGTACTTTAAATTGAATGACGCTTGCCTTTGCACACAAAACAAGAAACCGGCTTCAGCTTCGCCCTCTCTTGTTATAATCAGCGCATTCCTTAATCCGCAGCGGCTCCAAGCAGAGAGCACGTCAGAAAACAGTGGCCTGTGTGTGTGTGTGTGTACCTACTTAACTATATTTTGGGGACAAATTTGTACCCAGAAGTGTCCAAAACCTGACAAAATCTCCAAAAAACTTCCTTTAGGGACATCCTCATTTGTAAATCAGGTTTAAAAATAAAGTAATAAAAGGTTTTTTAAATATGTAAAAATGCAGAATGTCTCCTGTGATGGGTAGGTTTAGGGATAGGGTTAGTGTAAGGGGACAGAATATCCAGTTTGTACAGTATAAAAACCATTACGTCTATGGAATGTCACTATTTAGATAGCTAAGTAAACGTGTGTGTGTTTGTTTATCTCAGCCTCATTGGTTTGTCACTGCTCGTCAATGTCAGAATATTTTAAATGACCGAACAAATTAAAGTAGGCAGACTTTATGTTCAAAGAATTTTAGCAGCGTGACTCAGCGCTTAAGTTTACGGTCAAGTGCGAGATAAGAATTAGCTAACAGTTTAAAGAAAAAGCCCAAATGTAAATTCACAGATGATTTACAGAGAAAATTCCCGTGTTTTCGTTTCGGACGGGATCCGTGTAAAGCAGAAGCATGACCTGCAAAGCTGGCACGTACATGTCAGTGTCAAATAAAGGTGCTAGCGACCTAGAAGCTCACATAAGGAAAGTATAGGCTACAAGAGAACATCAGGAGGATTGAAATTGTTTTTTACTGAAATAGTGTAGTCAATTTTTTTATTTTATTTTAACCTATGGCCATGAAAAGGAATAGTTTCATGTAAAAGGTGTTAAAAGCTAAACAATTTAAATCAGATCTGGATCCGGCGGACTGCGGTAAACCTCGGGATAAACAGAGAGACTAATATTAGCGTAGATGCCATTCTTCTAATGATGTAACGAGTACATCAGGATTTATGGGAAGTGTTCCTGATTCCGGCTGACCTAATCTATGCAGCCTAACATTGAATTATAGAGGTATATAGTGTGTTATGTGTATGGTAGGTCAAAGAGAATTAGTTTTTAGTCTAGTAGTCAACCACCCAGTAGATCATTACCATAATCTAGCCTTGATGTCATGAACGCATGAACTAATTGTTCCGCATTTGTCAATGAGAGCATATGGCGTAATTTAGATATATTTTTAAGATGGAAAAATGCGGTTTTACAGATACTATTCACGTGACTTTCAAATGAAAGATTGCTATCAAAGAGCACACCCAGGTTCCTAACCGACGATGAAGACTTAACAGAGTACCCTAAGACAAATGAAACCAGAAACGGAAATTGAACAAACCAAAAGTCCATACAGTGTGTATATATATATATATATATATATATATATATATATATATATATATATATATGCATATATATATATATGCATGTATATATTTATTAAAGATAAGAGGTTGCTTTCAAAATCCTTATATGAAGCTTTGTATTGCTATATATATGTATAATGTTATATATTTGTGTTTTCCCTGTCTTTACACAGATGTCTAAGAGGATACTTGAACAACAGCTTGTCTGTTTTTGAATTTAAAAACGGAAGTTACCAAAATCAGTACTGCAGGTACTGCAACACTCATTCTAGTTTTACATTGTTAAATGCTATTCAATTGTTTGTTTTTTGTCACTTTCATGGAGATCAAGTTCTGTTATTCCTCTCTACAGATATCGGGATTACAGAGCACCTCCGTGGAGTCCTGAACCCTACGATTTCACCTTGCAGTTCTGGCATGTTTTGGCTGCCAGACTAGCCTTCATCATTGTCTTTGAGGTCAGTGCTACTTCACGTTTTTGTAATCTAATTTGAGCAATGTTTTATAGCATTTGCAATGTAGTTTTGGGGAAGTTACTTTTAAACTTTAGCTCACAAAGCTACAATATATTCATAATTTTAAGTAGATCAGTTAAAGTAAAGCTGCCCTTTGATAAAGTTACAATACGATTCAAGGCACTAGTGACTAGTGTAATGGAAGGCATCTGGTACAAGAGAGCTATGCAGGTAAACCTCACTCACCCTGGACTCAGGAGGTGACTGACACTAGAGACTGTGTCCTTTAGCATTCTTGTTAACGTGCCCAACTCTCATGCCGACCTTCACTGGTTCAAGCCCTTCTTGGAGTGCCCTGCAAGGAACCAGTTAAAGTGGTGCCGTGACCCGGGTGGGAATGAGGTTTAGGGTAGTCAGTGTAAATGTAGGCCAACCGGTACATGATACAGTCGTGCTCAGAATTAATGGTACCCCTGGTAAATATGATAAAAAATGGCTGGAAAAAATAAATCTGCATCATTTATCCTTTTGATCTTTCATTCAAAATATTGGCAAAAATCTAAACTTTCATTGAAGTAAAAGAATAGAAAGTGGGGGGGAAATCACATTATGAAATAAATGTTTATCTCCAAAACACGTTGGCCACAATTATTGGTACCCTTTTATTAAATACTTTTTGCAATCTCCTTTTGCCAAGATAACAGCTCTGAGTTTTATCCTATGATGCCTGATGAGTTCGGAGAACACCTGACAAGAGATCAGAGACCATTCTTACAGAATCTCTCCAGATCCTTCAGATTCCCAGATCCATGTTGGTGCTTCTTCTCTTCAGTTCACTCCACTCATCAGGTCTGGGACGGTCATGGCAGAAGCTTCATTTTGTGCTACTTAACACATTTTTGTGTTGATTTTGATGTTTGTTTTGGATCGTTGTCCTGATGGAAGATCCAACCACGGCCCATTATACGATTTCTAGCAGAGGCTGTCAGGTTTAGATTTTTTATCTGTTAGTATTTGATAGAATCCACGATGCCATGCATGTATCTGAACAAGAAGTCCAGGACCTCCAGCAGAAAAATATGACCACAACATTAAAGATGGTATATTAAATTGTACACATGGGGTACTTTTTATCCTTGTGTGCACCAAACCCATCTTGCATGTTTGCTGCCAAAAAGCTATTTTTTAGTTTCATCTGACCACAGAACCCTGTGCTGTTTGAAGGTCCAGTCATGTCTGACAACTGAATTTGCTGGGGTTTGTTTTTGGATGAGCAAGGAGGATTTTTCTTGAAAATCTCCCAAACAACATGTGGTGATGTAGGGGTTGTAAAATTTTTTTTAATAGGCTTTCTGAACCCAAGACTCAACTAATCTGTGCAATTCTCCATCTGTGATCTTTGGAGAGTCTTTGGCCACTCAAACTTTCATCCTCACCATGCATTAAGACAATATAGACACACGTCCACTTCCTGGCAGATTTGTAACATCTTTAGTTGATTGGAAGTGCTTAATTATTGCCCTGATGGTCAAAATGGGGATTTTCAATGCTTTAGCTATTTTCTTACAGCCACTTTCTATTTTGTGATGCTCAACAATGTTTTGATGCACATCAGAACTATATTCTTTGGTTTTACTCATTGTAATGGATGATTAAGGGAATTTGGCCTTTGTGTTTCCCCATATTTAAACTCTTGTAAAACAAGAAGTCATGGCTGGACAATTTCATGTTCCTAGTCACCCTGGTGTGCAAAAAAAAGGTAAATATAAAGGGGAATATACTTAAGAGATATTTTACTCGTAAACAATTCTAGGGGTACCAATAATTGTGGCCAACTTGTTTTGGAGATAAACATTTATTTCATAATGTGATTTCCCCTCCACTGTCAATTATTTTACTTCAATGAAAGGTTCGATTTTTGCCAATTTTTTGAATGAAATATCAAAAGGATAAACGATGCAGAATTATTTTTTACAGCCATTTTTCATCATATTTACCAGGGGTACCATTAATTCTGAGCACGGCTGTAGCTGTGCATAAAAACCTCATGTTGTGATCATTAGCAAACTTGTTAACACACCTCAATTTAAGCCCTGCTCAGAGTAGGCCAAGAAGAACTAGTTACAAAAGTATCTAATCTCACAGAGCCAGACTTTTGTCTGTTTTCTAGCAAAATGTTTTCATGTTGAAAAAAAAAAATCAAATGCGTAGTATGTCCGAATATACAATATTCATAAAACAGAAGGCAAAAAAAATCCAAATAACCTACATGAAAGGCTGATTTAGTTGTCGTTAGCTACTCAATACTGCAATATAATATTTAATATTTATGCATTTTTTATTGTCTGTTATATTCTTCATAGCACCTTGTGTTTGGCATTAAGACCTTCATAGCCCACATGATTCCAGACATGCCCAAAGACCTGTGTGATCGCATACGCAGGGAGAAATACCTAATGCAAGAGATGGTGTATGAGGCGGAACTGGAGCACCTGCAGAAAGAGCGGAAAAAGAATGGCAAACGTTATCACCATGAGTGGCCTTAGCCGTGCCTGCCCATAAATACACAGATAAATGCCCAATGGAGAATCACATACCCTACCCACAAAAGCACATAAATGCTTGAAAGTGGTAAACAAACGTCTTTGCGCAACTGCAGCACAAATGTGAACGGGCATTCATGTACGACCGTTCTGCTGCCTTGGATGTCTGGCTTTATTGACTCCATGCATGGACTGCCCACTTCAGATTTTCATTTCTGTGATAAACCAGGGAGCGGATTCAGTGTTTGTTTGAGGTCAAAACTTGATCTCCAGGTGGGCCCTTAGAACCAGGAGTTGGCAGCTGTACTCTGCACCAAAGAGGTTCTTCTCAGTCACATGACCCAAATTATCCTGTTTTTCCATCCTGCTGATTATGTTTACTCGCTATAGCAGTAGTTCTCAAACTGTACTGATTGGGTATTTTAAAAACAGTTGGCTAGTTTAAGTTAATTGGCTAAAAGTAGTTATGAAAACAACAACCTGGCAAAAGAAGAAAAAGTTGGTGGATTGCCATATTTAAAAGTTTGAGAACCACGGCACCGGAAAAAGATCGGATGATGTTTCGTGGATATAATTGCATAAGATCCATTTTGAGACTGTGGAAAGAGTCGGATTCATTTGAAAGCCAGCGGAAATGCAACAAATTGGATTTCCAAAAGCACAACTGGACCCGCCTGCCTTCTCAATGGTCAAAAAAAAAAAGTCTGTTCCAGAGTACATTGCTGAAAGAGTTCAAGGTGAAGGTCATATGAAGGAGTTTCAATTTTGCAAACCCTCGCTATATCCATGTGCCGGATCATCAACTTTTAAATCAATGGATTACAGCGTTTTCTGATACACAGTAAACTCAAGTTTGTAGGTGGGAAATAACTTTGAAAATATTCATTGAACACGCACCCTTCCCAGCATGGCCTGCAGTGAGGCTGCTCTTTCATCTGTGTCCTATCATAGTTCTGAATGGAGCACTCGTGCGGTTGGATTGTTTACTATGCAGATGAAGGGCTTTTGGAGTTCTGTTCTCTGCTTGTCTACTTGTCTGCATCTCTGTGCGTGGCAGCTATCATCCCGCTGTGAAGCAGATCTCTACCTGGTGCCAGGCAATGTCACGACGTTTACTTACAAACATATTTACCGAATACGCCCTCTCTCTTCGCTTGCCAGCATCTCACATTGTGATTCTTGTTACAAAAGTGGTTTCTGGTCATATTAAAAAAATAAAATAAAAATAAAAATAAGTTTGTTTATGCAATTGAACAGTTTTTATGTACTACATCGCCTTGAAAAGATATGCAGATCTGTCTTTCAATACAATGTCATTTTGTCTAGGCAAAATAAATTGCCAACTTTTGCAAAATGGTGATATAAATAACATGCATGTTATTTTTGTAATTGCATGTTGTTTCTTTGTTTTTTATTATTTTATAAAAGACTATGTCCTTGTCCATATGTCTGGTTTTGTAGCGTGTGTGAGCAGAATTTGATGTGTGAGTGTATCTGTGTTCCGATGCCTGCGTTCGTTGCTCAGCTGTGATGTATTTTGTGTGTTCATGGCTCCATCAGCCCATATGCCCACCCATCTAAGCTCACGGAATTGCATCTCTGCAGTATATGGTACCGCATGTATGTACTGTGAATGTTCCGTATGCATAGATGACCCACTACAATTGAAAAAGTGTTTAGCATACAACCAGAGTGTGTTGAGTGAAATACGGTATCCAATAATGCAATGCTTCCGACATAACCTACAGTACCAGAGTGCTACAGTGATGATGTATTTTTGTAGGCTGACCCGGAAGTTAGCATCAACCTGGTTCAACAAAAAGCCAATAGGCAATTTTTTTCTCTCTTCTTTAGGATTAGTGCAGAAAACAAGTTACGTGACCAATAAAAGTTTATGATTCTGACATGTTTTGTTCATCATGATAATCTTCTCAAATTAACAGCTTTTATTCATTTTAATGTCTTAATACAATCGCCAGAAGTAAAAAGCTAAATGTAGGCTATAAACGAGCTACACGATGGTTGCATGTCTTCAATGTCACAACTATTAAGCTTCTTAAACTCCTTCAGTCTTTATAAAAAATAAACATTTTCTCTATTAAATTAACAGCTTGCAAGAGTACGATTATAAACACAACGAGGCTGTGAAAGTGGACTAGTGAGTAGGCAACGTTTATGTCCCCAACAGCCTCCTTAATCCCTTTTCACCACTTGATAGCAACTGCCTTTTAAAGTAAAAACTTTAAGACCAAAAGTGGGGTAAAACTGGTGTATTTTATGTGGTAAAATCAAATAAAAATATCTTGATCTCGTCAACCAAATACCTTATTTCTGGCATTTAACCAAAAACTCATTCACAAAACCCAATGACTTCAGAATGATGGAATCAGAAGTGCTAAAATGCGAACTCATTTCCAGGTTTGACTGACAAAAACATGTCATCCTGCAGTACTAGTTTTCCAGTTTGATTAATGAACGAAGTCATTTGATGATTATTAAATCTTTTGTGATTCATTATTTGATTGGAATACCAAAAATGGATTAAAATGCATATTATTTCCAAAATATTACTCAGTTACTAGACATTACTTGAGTTATGTAGCAACTATGTAGCATACTAGGCCTACTGTTTGAAACATTTATGCATAATGGATGCTGTTTTTCATACTGTTAAAAAATAGTATGCAGTATACACAAACTGTGCAGCATGAAATAAGCATTGAGCTAATATTCCACTCCAAACATAGCCAACGACTGTAAAAATCTAACCGCATTAGCTCATATCAATCAATCCACCATTATTCAAACAGTTAGAGCATAAAGCATAGAATTAACATTGACATTTTGCTTTTTTGTTTTATTTCTTTGCAAATTGAAATGTTTTATTTTCGGTTTCATGGTGTGTATGTGTGCACGTTTAAACGTGCATTTATAATTGTGTGTTTGCATGTGTGTGTGTGAAAGAGAGTGTTTTGTAAAGCTGATGAAGTGAGTGCTCCCAGCATGCATCTCATTATCACAGTTTTTCAAAACCCAACGCAATGGCTATGTTCGAAATGGCATACTATCCTACTACTCGTACTGTTTCTTCAGTATGTAGTTTGTATACTGTGTGAAGTATGTTCATTTTGTGTATGCATGGATTATGACTTACTACATGTGATAAAATGTGCAGTATAGAGCAGTGTGTGAGATACTGTATCCCAAAATGCAATGCGCTCAACTTGAGCTTACCTTTTAGTTTGACAAATCCACTGAAAGTAATATGAACCATGATTCTCCTTTCTCATGTTCTGATCAACAGTGCAAAATAAACGTTTTTATTTTAGAAACTAAAATGTCACTAAGTTCAATTAAATTATACATGTAATGTAATGAGGCCATGTGACCACTATGTAGAATACTACTGTTCAAAACATTTATCATTTGATAATGTGTTCTTTTTAACATACTTAAAAAAACATTAGGCACATTACAGTGGATACTATGCAGTACGTATTCAAGAAGTACACTAGTACACTTTTCGAACACAGTCATTGTATGTCCTCCTCAGGCCCTTTGAGTGTTTGCAAATGAGAACTGTGTATCATATTTTTTCTAGCTTGAATCAAGTATTGCTTTTTTAGGTATATATTTTTGCACTTTCTATTTGCATGGGTACAGACCCCATATGGGTATAGATAGTATACACTAAAAAACTCAGAAAAGAAGCTTAAATTGTGTTTTTGCCTTATAGATACTACACTGGAAAAGTCCAATTAAAGTTTAATTTCATGAAAACACTTTAGGAGTGTAATTTATTTCCTGTTAACTCTATTTAAGAATCACAGTTGAAATAAAAATTGTGTTAAAACTGATCACTGTGTAGTTTATTAGAACAGTTGTTCTCAACTGATGGGTCACAACCCGCAAACTATAGTCCCATGGTCTACTTTGGCAGGGATGTGGACAGCCCAGTTTTAGCATGGTGTTGGGTCACCGTTTAGGTCAAATCAAGACAAGTTGAGAACCACTGTATTAGAAAACTAAATTGTGCTTTTATGCTTTGTATGTTATGGATGCTAGCAGGACCAGCAGTAGAATGAAAATGTGAGGCTGATCTTAAACAGGAAGTAGTATTTCATGTAACACACCATTCTCTTGGTGTACTGTAATCTATGCATGACCTGATTTATGAGCCCAGCCCATCTCGGGCTCTTGACAAACCTTTGTGTATTTTTTTTTACTGTGAAGTGTGCATGGCATATCTGCTTAAACCAGAGAAGACTGATCTTCGAGATCTGTACATGTTGTAGTGGTTCATCATCATGAATGATCAGCTGTTAATTGGTTTGTGGCGATCTCATTAATATTTTTGGAGGCTATTGGGCAACAAATGTTATTCAGGGTTGATCAAACACGTTGCATGTCTTCATTGAAAATGCCTGTCAAAAGCATATGAAACAATAAAAATGTTGAAGTAAAGAGTAACAGCATGTATTATAACATCATAGTAATGCTTAACAGATCTTATACATACTCACTGCTTTCAATTCTAAGAATGACTTGATTCCTGCAACATCAATCATTAGTCTGATTCAAAGCAATGCAATTGTGACTATTAAAAATGTGGATGATATTTTGCTGTAAAATTTAACTGCTTACGTTTAAATTCAAAATTCTATTTCAGAGTTCTGTTCAATTTACATAATGCATATGTATGATATTCTTGTGTAGAGCCAATGGGCCTCATAATGAAACATGAGCAAAATTGATTTTTGTGCAAATTGTTCGCAAAGCCATTCTGACTCAAATTGACAGATTCATGAATGTGTTCATATTTTGGCATATCGCCAATTAGATTCCTTTGAATTCATGCAATATGTTAAAGTCTGAGAGGGGAGTTTACAAGATCCCACAGCGCGCATCTGATTCATGGGTGAGGATTATGTTCATTTTAAATGAGCTTGCATGAATGGGGTTGAGTTGAGGTTGGTTCTTGACAAAAATATATTTCTCTGATATTAGGGTTAGTTTTGGTTAGGTTTTTAGAAATTTAACAGATTAAAGGTGCAGTAAGCCATTTCTGAGAAACAATATTGATATTTGAAATTGACACCCAAAAAAGCACACCACTACCCAATAGAAACACTCCCCTCCCTTTATTGCGCCGCCCTCAAAATAACAAACACACCCTATGCAATGTCTAGCAACAAAAGCATATCTTAACATCCCAAAACCAATGTTACTCATGTATTGAGCAGAAACAAAGCAACCTCTGCATCTGTTTTTAGGCCTTGTCACTCTGTAATCTCTCCAGCTCTGGAAAGCTCTCCCCATATAAATGCAGGTCTTAGCTCTTGACTTCTTTTTCCGAATATATTCCTCTGAGTTTTTCCTCTTTGGTAATATCTCAGCCATCTCTCTTTCTGCAGTCATTCTACAAATATCCTGCTTATAATACTCTCTCCTCCCCCATCCTGAAGTATATAATATGCCCCGATTGTTGATTGGCTACAAGTGTTGTGGTGCTTTGTGGATTGGATCTCCTATTTACACAGCCATGACTATGTACAAACACTTTTTCCAGCACACACAAAGAACAGCCATCTAGAAAATATTCACAGAAATGTTTTGATTACTTTTTTTAACAGCAATTCTCAGAAATCACGAACTGCACCTTTAATTTGAGCACTGGTAGTATATGTAATGCCTGCTACAGAATGTGCAATTTTGGCAATCCTATTATATCATTACAAATCACACTGTACGACATGGATCTAATAAACTTGGGTACGACATGTATGTAGATACGATGATGACACCTATTGAATCGTAGGCTACACCGCAAGTTAGTATAGAAGAATAAAACATCATCAGCATGCGCTAGTGGTAAACTAATAGAGCAAGATTAATCGCACTTTGGCAAATGTGTTTTTTATGTGCGCTGGAAAAAAGAGAGGAGGAAGCGAAAGAGGAGAATATGGACACGGTCATGGCTAGGAAAAAGAGGCCAACTTGGCATGTCAATTTTGTAAATGGAATTAGAGGTAAGTAGTTTAAGTTTTTAGCGTAGTTTAAATTTTTTGTCGTCTTGATCAATACGCCACTTCATGTTGCATTTTTATTGGCTATTCGTCAGACAGTAGTAGCAGCAAAAACATTTTGAGATGATCATGCTAAATTTCTGACACTGTCAGAAAATGATCGCAGGCTATCTTTCCTCGCAAGAAAATGACAAAGGCCGTCTTTGGACCTCTCTCACTGTATGACATAGGACCACCATTTCAGAGTCACGAAATAGCCACGATTGGTCATCTTTTGTCTGGGACAGCCCAAAATCGTACAATGTGTACCAGGCATTACAGCTGGAGGTTGAGAATCGTTAGGGGTAAGGATTGGGATTGAAAGGTTCAAATAGTGGTTAGGGCCGAAGGTTAGAATCCATAAATTTGGGTTAGGGTTAGTTTAGAAATATAGATTTGAGTTAAGAGTTTAAAATGAAATGTTACAGGTTAGGGTTACTTACGAATAGGAGGTAGGGCCATGGGTTATGATCAGGGTTGGGGGTCAGATGTATGGTTAAGGTTTAGAAGTAGGGATTCAAGGGAGAAATTAAAGTTGAGTTTTAGGCAGAGGTGCTCATTCATGTACCTGAAGATCGACCTTTCTATAGAGTTCCAACCTTGCTCCAATACACTGTTTGCGATTATAAAGTGTTCCTGAAGATCCTAATTAGTTTTTTCATGTGTAATTGAATAGGATTGGAGGGAAAGTTTGCATGAAGATAGATTCCAGGAACAGGAATGAGCACCCCAGGTTTTAAGATGTTGATCCAGGAGCACATTCTAACTGGAAAATTAAGTCACCTTGAATAATGTTCAATGTAACTCTGAATGACGTCACATGATTTTATATTTTAAAGTTATGATATAAATGCTGTTTATGAGATCCTTTGTTTATGATGTCCTTGTTTACGTGTTATGCAAATAACAATATGCATACAAGAATTGTACAAAACATGTATGTAACATAGATTTGGATCTCACCTTTCTGTAATAAAATATTGATTGTATCTTTTAAATTAAATAGCTGATGTATTCTTTGACTTCATTGACTGTGTATATACATTTATGATAATGAACTCAAAAAGTTACAGCTTTACTTGAACTTGACTAGTTTCATTATGGTCAAAGGCAGCATTAGTATAAGCATTTTCCTGCAGGTTATCACTACTGCTCTTGACCGTCTCCATTTTTATGACACCTTCCTGGTCTGGATGTTTCTCCCATGCCTTGCCAAAGTCTCCCAAATCCTAATAGAGGCAAAGAAAAGTTCAGTTTGCATTCAGAAAACTCAAAGCTACATTCTATATGATGCTCTGTACCTCTTTGTCTTCACTAAAATCTGCGTGTGTGAATCTCTCAGAGCAGAAGCAGATCACGTCCTTCATTGATCGAGTCATTCCTGGCTTCAACTTTTTGGGGTCCATTGGTCCTGCAGACACCAGAACTGCTGTTATATACAACAATTTATCTAATTTCTCAAAATAAAACTCCTTTCTCAGTTCAGACCATTTATTGTGCAGACAACTGTTACATACATACAGGAAGCATACTGGTTGTAATGTCAGGGTGAATTAAGACATTTAGAATAAAGGCCGGAGCTTTGTGAGGCATGGTACCCTTTGCGGGGCGGGGGGCACTTAGCACTGCGGAAAAAAGTGCAGCTGGTATCGTGAATTCTGCGGAAAATTAATATTGGAAGCATTTCGATATTACATTACACTACAGGTACATCGCACTTAGTTTATTAAATCAGATGCATTTTTAAAAGACTACAATTTAAGGATGTTAATGTCAAGCCCTTATTCTAATCACAGGTCAAAATCTATAGTTCCAACCACACAACTTTGCAATACTGTTAGGGGATGTTCATTTGAGCTACGGTTTCTGAAACACCGAATTGCTGTTAACGACAGAACTAGCGACCATAGGTGGTTTGGGTAAACATCGAGGCCTTTTGCTGTTGGCTCGGCCACCTGTATGTGTACATCTTGTTTTTAGGTGTTTGATGTGTTTTTTTAAAGAACTATTTAAAGTGGACTGAATTCTGACGCAATCGATTTGACGGTATTTAATATTTGTACTTTGGTTTGCCTTTTTTGGCTCTGGGACATAGTCTTTTGGAGAGTTACTCAAACATTGGGCCTGCAGGACGGAAGTGAGCCGAGGCCATGCCCACCCTTCATCACCTATAACCAGCTAGAGCTCTTGGAGTTGCGGCTTTCAGCTTCGGGTGGATTTGTTCCTGACGTCTATCTGTCGGAAATCAATTTTAAGATCAGGAAGAGAGGTCCGCAGAGGAGGTGCAGTGACATACCTGCAGTGAAATGGGAAACGTCCGCTCTTTGCTTAAAAAAAGTGGATGAATTGTCTGCTCTTGTGCGGTATGAACACCTTTTTCAACAGAGCAGCCTATTGTGCTTCACAGAGACTTGGTTTGTCTGATAGGATACCAGACTGAGCCTGGGTTCTCCCAAGGTTTTTTTTTTTCTCTCCATTAAGTCACCTGAGGGAGTTTTAGGACACCAGTAGGTCACTTGGAGTTTTCGGTTCCTTGCCACTGTTGCCTTTGGCTTGCTCAGTTGGGGATATTCAAATTAATTAACCAAGCATTAATACCATTGATCAGCCGTACCAAACGTGGATGTTTTTTCCACTAAGAAACAAACATTGTTATGTTATTTGATTGATACTTTGAAGCTGATTTGATGCAATTTATATTGTGAAAAGCGCTATATAAATACACTTGACTTGACTTGACTTGACTCTCAATGGAATGATTTTCACTCCGCAGACTAGACAGAGATTCAGAGAGGAGTGGTAAAAAACTAGGAGGAGGTGTGTGCCTCTATACGTGAACGATCAGTGGTGTCATCTTGGCCATGTTATGGTGAAAGAGACAATTTGTGATCAAAACATTGATCTGTTTGTGGTTTGTTGCCGACTGTATTATTTGCCCAGATAGTTTTCTCATGTTATTGTAAAAGTGGTCTATATTTCTCCTTGGGGAAATTGTTACCCATGCAACGCTCTTCCCTGGATGCATTGGTTATAATTAATGGGGATTTTAATCACAGTTCACTCTCTGCTACCTTACCCTCTTTCAAGCAAATGGTGATATGCCCTACGAGGGAGAGTAAAATTATTGACATGTTTTATACGAACGTTAAGGATAGTTATAATGCAAAGATGCTTCCACCACTGGGGCAATTGGACCACAATTTAATATCTTTGGCATTCAGATACTCGCCTGCAATTCGAAATCAGCCTATTGGCTCTAAGACCGCGTGAGTGTGATTGGAGGACGCCTGTGAAAGGTTAAAAGGATGTTTTGATTGTACAGACTGGTCAGTGTTTCTTAATAATGATGATATGTTAAAGGAGCTGTATGTAAGAAATCTATTTCAATTAATCATAAAAAGGCCCTGATGTGTCACTAGACATTAAGAAATCATGTTCATTTCAAATACTTATATCACCGACAACAGTAGTATGGCTAGGATATTGTCATTTAAAAAGTGGACTTGCAGCCCTCAACTGATGTTGATGTTGTCATGTTGTGTTTTGGTCTGATTCGCCACCCTCCACCTATCTACCAATCACGAAGTCAGTAGTGTTTCGGGATCCGGTTGCCAGCTTTGCTCAAATCTACCCTAACTCTAGTCGGATAAAAATGTCTAACGTTACTAAATCAAAAAATCCTCGTTGTAATTCAGAAATTCGGCGTGACAAAGTCCGAAATAAAACCAGAATTTGTATTGGAGATGCTTTTGAAAGATGGACACGGCTGAAAACGGAGAAGAATTTGAACACAGACGCCAACGTTGCTAATTTTCTCCTGGACAGGTAAGATTCATCTATGCTTGGCTAACTTGTACTTGATGTCAATGGACATTTCATATATTCATGACAGTCGAACAAAGTTATGCATGTTCGAGCAAAGTAACGTAACGTTAGCTCACATGGACGTATGCTAACATTAGCAATGTATTATAGGAGCCCGTTTCTCTGTGCTTTTGCTTAGACGCAGAGGAAAACAACATTAGCACGCCCATTATGGCAATTTGAAATGTAATTGACACAGAAGCCTTATTTAACCTCAGAAATAATGATTCGTCATTCGTTCTTCACGTATATCGTGGACGATGGCATTCTCCAACACAGGCTCTCGCTCGCTTTCCATCTCTGCCGTGCGCGCGCGCGCCACGCGGATTCTCTGTCTCATGTGCGCTCGCTCTAGATTCCGGGACATTTTAACTCATTTGCAGCATAACTAGTCGATCACAAGTGGCTCAACAGGTAAATCTATAGATAAACTCATCTTTCAGTCATTTGACCGACCGGGTTGACATTTCAGCGTGAGAAATCGGGGGTGTGGCGTGTGAAACCACTCAAATGCGTGTCTCACGGCCAATGCGTGAGAGTTGGTAGCTCTGAAATTTAGTTACTCTAACAATATTTTATGATGGGACTGAAAACAACCCTGTGATAGCCATTGGTGATATTGAATTTGTCCCACGTTATAATTGCTGTGGCAAATGTTTTGGTTATTTGTTAGCCTACTTATGACAAAAACTTGCTAACCATACATTGACAGATAAATAACGTTACAAGCTAGACTAACAGCTACCGTTCTGTCTGTCACATACGAGCAAACATCTTTACCATTATACTGTCACATACGAGCATACATCTTTACGATTATACTGTCATATACAAGCATAAATCTTTACGATTATATTTAACTAATGACAATTAGTACATTTTTAAAATACATAATTACTTAACAAAATATCTCTCATGAAGCATAAACATAATTAACAGAAAAAAAAACTTGCCACTTGGTCATTTGCCATTGGAAGCTCATTGAAGCAGCCTACGTTTCTGCTGAATCCTGCAGCTTATCTGGCAACCTCGAGTCAGAGGGCAGGGGGAGGGGACACACCGCTCTACGGTATTTTTAAAGTGATTGCAGTACCAGTTTTGGCCACAATCCTTCATACGGCTCCTTTAAGTCTGTCATTCCACGTAAACCGATTTTTCTAATAATAAACCATGGGTTACCAGGGAGGTTAAAGCTGCTATTAAATAGGAAAAAAACAGCTTTTTTTTTAGTGGTGACAGGGACCAGATTAAAATTGCTCAAAAGGAACTGAAAATAGTTATTAAACAGAGTTTAAGACTGTTGTCAGAGTTTAAGAACTAATGTCTAATTGTAACACATGGGGCCTTTGGAACGGTTTAAAACAATATTTGCTGGTCTGGATTGAATGTGAATGAGGTAAATCAGTTTTTGCAATGTTTGATGAGTTTGATTTTTCTGCCTCTCACAATATGATTTTAGAATCTCTTGTACAGAGTGGTAATGTGGACGGAAGTCCAGCAATTGTTATTAATGAGAATGAGGTTTGTCAGCAATTAAAGTGCCTTAAGACCAACAAAGCAGCAGGCTCTGATTGTATTCACCCACATACTTTGAAAGTCATACTTTTTTCATTCAATCTTTTCTTTGTCCTTGTCTTCATCAAATATACCTGTAATGTGGAAGACATTGTCTTGTTCCTACTGGTACATGGTAATGTGTGTCATAGTTTAAACAATTTGAGACCCATTGCTTTGACATCACATACCAGACAGCAACATAGTGTCTGCCCAGGTCCATTTAGACAGTAACTTAAACTGGAAGAAGAACAGTGAGGCTGTTTTTTAGGAAGGCTCAATCAATATTATTATTTCTGAGGAAGTTGAGTTCCATTTGCATTAGTTGGAGGCTTCTTTATGTCTTTTATCAGGGAATCATGGTCAGTGTTTTGTTTTAAGCAGTGCTCTGCTGGGGATGTAGCATCACTGTAGATGCCAAGAACATTTCCCTCAAGGAAGCATTTTTACTCTCCTTCTCTGAGGAGAGTAGGAGATCTTCAGACGCTCTCTATATCTCATGGGTCAGTTGCTGATGTGTTTCGAGTCGCCCAAGAAGGGGCTTCCCGCATCCAAACAGACCATCAGCAACTGGATCGGGTGCACAGTTTGCCTTCACCTTTGGCCGTGAGGGCTCACTCAACCAGAGGCATGGCGTCCTCTAAGGCCATCATCTCAGGGGCCCCGATCCAAGAAGTGTGTGATGCAGCTGGATGGGCCACCCCTCACACTTTTATTAGATTTTACATTCTGGGTATCCCTTCTAGACCAGGCACTCTAGTCCTCTCATCCTGTGTGCCGGTGTGCAGCTTCACACTGGGAAAGGCAGGGCTCGTTGTGGCATAGTGGGTACTCGTTCCCCAAAGTGTCGTCATCGATGCTGTTTGAGTTCCCTCGAAACGGAACGTCTTGGGTTATGACTGTAACCCTGGTCCCTGAGAAGGGAACGAGAAGGCCCTTTGCCATGCCTTCCCCTGCCTAGGAGTGACTTGCTTCATCACAGAAGCTATCGCTGTTGTGTGCCAGAGTCCCTTTGTAGCTTCTGTGAAAGCCGTCACACATTACGTCATGACGCAACACCAATCATGATTGGCTTAGTTTGATTTATGCTTCAGAGGCGCTGCGCTGGGGGATATTCCCCAAAGTGTCGTCACTGACGCAGTGTCGAGTTCCCTTCTCAGGGAACAGTGGTTACAGTCGTAACCTGAGACGTTTCCCTTTATGGAGATTAATAAATTTTTCTAATCCAATCTACTCTACTCTACTCTAATCTAATCTAATCTAATCTAATCTAATCTAATCTAATCTAATATAATTCCTGGTCAGGTTGCTCAAACAAACATGGCAATGTTTTAAAAGAACTACAGAGCCACAATCTTTTGTAAAAAAAAGATAATTGTTTATGTTGCAAGAAACCTTGACTAACATTACACATGTATGAATAAATTGATGTATGACTTCTTTAAAATAAATTTGATAGGACTATTCATAGCTCTCAGATTCTTTGGTATGAATCTCTGAGAGCTGCTATTTTTTATTGTTAGATTTACAGTA
Organism: Meda fulgida; assembly: GCA_030578275.1. Taxonomy (NCBI): domain Eukaryota; kingdom Metazoa; phylum Chordata; class Actinopteri; order Cypriniformes; family Leuciscidae; genus Meda; species Meda fulgida. The sequence continues at coordinate 4,967,534 of CM060640.1, forward strand.
AATAACTCAAGGTGTTTTGTTGCTGCCAGTGTATGATTGAATAGATGAGCTAATGAAATGTTGCTCTCACCTGTCAGCAATGTGATAAGTAGGCCTGCTGCTATAGTACCAATAAAGCCCACTGCACTATAGTACAGATAGGACATGGAGTACCATGAATCAGCCAGCCAATACCTGAACAAAAGACAGAGATAATTTACATCATATTAATTCAATTCAATTCAATTCATATTTATTTGTATATGGCTTTTCACAATACACAACGTTTCAAAGCATCTTTGGAGAAAATGCACGAGTCCACATTATAATTTAGATCTAAGTAATGCATTTCAGAAATGTACATGTACAAAATCACAGTCAACATAACAATATAATAATTTAAGGCAGATATAATGAGCTCATTGAAGTAATAAATAGTTGTTAACAAATGGTTATTAAATGATATTATAATGAAAGTGCAGCATGTTTACATTTGTACTGTAAAAAATAGGACTGTCAATAGATTTTATATTATATTATATTATAAGAACTTTTTAAATAAAAACTAATTAATTTCAATCATGACAACTCTTGAAAATGGCAAAGTTGAAGTATTTGGTCTTGCTGGACTACATCTGCTACGCTGCTGCTGCTGCTGCTGCTACAGAGCAAGTACTGACTAAAGGTCCTTGCACACTGAGTCCCAAATTTTCGTATGCGTTTTTTCGAATTTGTCATTCGGTGTCTCTGAATTGTCAAAACACCTATCAAAATGCTTGCTTCGGATGCGGAAAACGCAAGAAAATCAAACCCGATCCATATTTCTTTATGACGGACGAAAGTTTCGGAGACAGTGTGTAAGCGTGATTGACATAACGTGAGGTCGAATTTATTTTTTTTAACGTGCGGAAATTTCGGAAGAGAATTTCAGACTCAGTGTGCAAGGACCTTTACTGTCAATAGATACACAGACACACTTCTGTGAGCATGTAAGGTATTCTGCTGCTGTATAAATAGACATGCATAAATCCTGTTGCAGATCTAGGCAGGTGGAGCTGGGGGAGGTGGAGGGGTTCAGAGGAACTCTGATAGTGTTCTTCAGGATTACCTTACAACAAACACTGAACCAGACTATTTAAATGTTGAGCCAGCAATCTCATTGGCTGCATGATTAGCAGAGGCCAATCAGTTTGTGCCATGCACTAATGATGTAATTGCTTGCAGATTGCATGTTAAGGTCCTGCACCCTCCAGAGTTTCATGACTAAAGACCTGTGGATAGATATGTATTCCTTATAAAAAGGACAGAAATAATCACTGTCAGAAAATGTAATAATTTACTTTAATTTTATGTTGGTCATTATTTCTTGTCTGTGATCATTTTTGTATAGAAATTGCATTCTTATTTTCTAGGACAACTGAGTGCACTCTTGTACCCCATGAAATGGTTTGACAAACACGCATTTCTCTCCACAAAAGTGGGGTCTTCGGTATTTTAATTTCAGAAGGATGATAAGAGCACATTGCACCTGTCAGAGGAGAGAGTGCTCATGGTGAGTGATGTTTGGTTGGATCCATCAGCTGTGATGCTGAAGTTGCAGCCTGCAGTGCTGAGTTCAAGAGGATGTGTGTTATTGCTGGGTGCTGGATAAATGAAAGCCCCCACACCAACCCAGAATGAGAGACTGATGCCCACAATCAATCCCCCAAATGCCCCCTAAAAATAAAGACCACAAATCACAAAGGATGTGAACATTATGAACTTTAGTGAAGTTTTGAAATGTAATATAAGCTATGTTATGATATTCTACATATTATTTATATTCTACAGAGCCCATTAAGGGACAGGGTGATAAAAAAAAATGTAAAAAAATGAGATGGGAGGGGGGAAAATGATTTCAATGCTTTTGCATTCTCTGGCAAAAGTTGTGCGTTCCCTGAAAAACTTTGAGTTTGCTTGCAAAATCTTTGCATTCCTTTGCAAAAACTTTTGCTTTTACTCCCATATCATATATTTTTCCCATCACCAGGTACCTTTAGGGCTCTGTAACATGTTTTATACTCATTCATAATTTCTATTTAAATGGAGGGAGGTTCTGCAGGTAAATAAAATTGCTATTGTTAAAATCTGGTCTCGAGCTTATGAAAATAAAAAAAAAACAAGATTTGTATCTTATTGATTTGCATATTATACTATATAGAAAATTATAGACTTCATAGAAAAACATTTTCTAGCCCTAGCTTTAATATAAAATGCCTAATAAATACATATGAAGTATTATTATTTTTCAAAAACCTCTTCAACAATTACCAGCTATAATATTTAAAATTTTACAAAAGTAAAATTAGGAGATTTTACCATTACGAAACATTAAATATTGCATTTGATGTATGAGCAACATGTCACTTAAAATTGACAGTTCAAAGTTGACAAATAAAGTATTCTTTTAAAATTCTAATTTCATTGGTAAATGATGTACTGAATGTTTATACATGAAACTGAATGTTTATACATTTTGTTTGCTATTGTTTCATATGTCTCTAGTACTAAATCCAACCATTATACATGTCTGTACGCTTTTCACAAGTCTGGTATAAAGTTTAGATGAACCTTTAGGTTAGTGACAGGAAACAGGATTCCAAGAGAAAACAGACCCAGCATTGGGCCTCCACACATGCCATGGATACTGAGGGCCGCCTGAGGCACAAGAGGAAAAGATACTCAACGACAGGAAATTAAGCAGTAACAGATCATCTGACCCCAAATGAGATCATGAGCCACATACCTGCACAATTCCTCCCATATATGAAGCACCCACGGCCATAGTAGTGCAGGCCACACCAAACACCACACCTGAGCATCAGCAGACAGTTAGTCAGTGTAGTATTAATGAAATTAAGTAGTTCTTGCTTCACTATTACTATTCTTATATTTAGGGTTAGTAATTTGAACAAACCCCTAACCCTAAGTATGAAAATTTGGCACATCACACACCATTTGTGCAATGGATATAAATCATTTATGAAATTGACTTAGAGGAGAGTTATTTTAAAAATGTTCACCTTATGACTGAAAAAAAGATACATTAGAAGCATTATCTAAAGAACAGAATATGCATCAATGGCAACGAGTTTTGCACAACCAAATGGAGCAATAGATTAAGGCATGTCTAATCTTGTTGTCAATTTATTACAGTATCTTGATGTGAAACTATATGGTTCATCAACTTTCATTTGTGAAAAAGAAGTGTACTGAACTGTATTAAATGTGTACTTACAGTAATCTTAAAAGTATATTTAAAAATACTGTACTTGCATATAATATAAAATTAATTTAATATAAAAAGCCACTTAAGCACTTAAAGAGAGTACACTTTCATAAGTGTTTCTTAACACATGTAACACTCCGCAAAAGTGAACTTTGTAATGATGATTTAAAATGTACTTTTTTTAATTTTACATTACGTTTTAATAATATTTTGTCGTACTTTAAAGTATTACACATATTTTGATGCGTTGACTAACATACTAAAGCACATGTAAAGTACTTGCAGAATTGCAATGAAATATATTTAAAATGTACTAAATTACAACTTCTCCAAGATGTTCTCCAAGATTATTCAAATCTGTAAATGTCACTCATTTATGCTGAAATGATCATTATTTGATGTTCCTAGTGCTGAGTGATGATTTCTAGACCAACTGTATAAAGTTGTGCTCACATGTGTGGAGCTGCTCGGGTTTCGTTTTGGTTCACCCCGCCTTTTGTTTGACTCACTTCTGCCTGTTAAAACGTCAGACGTTTCTTAGTAAAATCTGAAGATCCAATGATCTGTTGCGTTTCCATTTCTGCCCAGTGGCAGAACGAACAGGACTTTCAGGCTGTTTTTAGTTGTTTTTTTTTTCGCTGTGACTCATAATGATGTACTGATCCACTGAGACAAGTCTTTTCACTGATAAATCTGCTCTTAATATTCTCATTATGAGAATCCTCTTTTAAAGTCTTAAAAAGGTTTGAACACATTGGGTGTATTTACACAGTCCTTTACTGGTCCAGTTGGCTGCTCGGTTGGACAGATCTCCAAAACACTGGCTCACAAAGTCCTCATACATTACCGTGGCTAAAGCATTGATACTGGCAGCTACTGTGCTGGAAAAGAGAAACACAACATGATGTCTCCTTTTATAGGTCAGAAGAATTGCTCAGCTATATGAAAAAAGAGTTCACACAAAAATGAATACTCTGACATTATTTACTCACTAACTTTCTTGGAAATGTCTTTGAAATCGAGAAATGAAAAATGAAAACAATCTCTACAATACAACCAATCTTTAAAACAAATTTGTATAAAATGATGCACACTCACATATGTGTCTATATCAGTGGTACCGTATTTCTAAATCTAAGAGACATCTTTATAATTAAACATTGCATTCGGTCTTAAGCAAATAATTTTTTTATTTACATTTAAGCTATATTACTACATTATTGCATTTGCTGCTGTGAACTTTTATATGTAAATCGTCTGAAACTCATTGAGGGACAAAATGACTCGGCTTTACCTCAGAGTTCCACTGAATGCACATGCGACAAATAACCCAGGCAGTCCTGGAAGAGCCCCGAGAATCTCCATCACAAAATATGGCATGAGCTGAGAAGAAATGGATACGCTAACGTTAATGAAATGAGCAATAGTACTTTAGTGCCACTAATAATACGGCTAAACAAATTACATCAAACCATTGACATGTGGATGATCTGTTTAATTAAGGTGATTATATTTTAGAGGTTTATTTCAAATAAATGTATAGAGATCATCACCTGGTCTGGTGCAGAGACCAATCCACTTGACCAGGGGTCACAGTGGGAGTAGAAAGCGTACATCATTAGACCAGATATCACCGCACAAAACAAGATTATCCACAAACCCAGCAGATTCAGATACAGAGCCCTAAGACAAAAGAAAGACCCTTTTTTTATTAACTGAACTCGAAATATAAATTAAAAGCTGGTGCTTGAAAACTTTAATAGTCATTTCATTTTTTGCAGTCTATATTTTTAAAAACAGAAATGCAAAAAGTCGTAGAAGTAAAAAAGGAAATTGCACTTCAGTTAAAGAATGGGTAAGAAATTTACTTCATTTAAAAGTCAAAATATCTATAAAAAAAACATGAGTTTTACATTTAAAGTCGTGATGAAATGAAAGGAGAGACAGATCTTCTCTTCCATGTTGTTACGTACATCTAAGTGTAAAGGATTATCCGGGAAAAAAGAAAAACTGCTGGATTGGGACTTGGTTCTGTGCCTCGGCTCTCGATTGGATGTTGAGATGTGGGCGTGTCAAAACTTGAGGCAGAAGACCTGAGCTTGCAGGGGCGGGGTTTAAGCGGACTAAATGATTGGAGAAGTCCTGCATATGTCACCAGAGAGAAGTCTGATAGTTTCATCAGAAGGTCCAGTTATATCATTTTGATTAAACAATACGAGGTCAAAAACCTTTTCTTTTTTTCTTTTTTTTAAATGAAACGTATGCGCAGATGAATTGTTCACGATAGGATCTGTAAGATTGAAAATAGGGTGCATTTTCATTTCATGTCGACTAATTGCACGGAAGTATTGTAAGTTAACTATATTTGATGCACAAACTTTTGAAAAATCCTGTTTAATTTACAGCGTTCTCAATGTCCTTATTATGTAAGACGCTGTTTAAGATGACAGGCTGAAGCCAATATTCTGAAACCTGTTGACTACAAATTTATTGACTGTAAAAAAAATGCATGAAGAAGAAGGAGAATTTAAAAACAAGATTAAACACATTGATTTGTAAAATGGCCAGATAAATGTATTTTTTATAAATACATAAATGTATTTATTTAAATAATTTAATGGTGATCAGGATTTTATTTTATTTTTTATCAAAATGCATGACCAGATTTTGTGAATATTATGCAAAGTGACATGTAATGGGAGCTCACCAGCGTGCGTGACTTTCTGTTTTGCAGGATATGCATCTCTGGATCGTTGACTGATTTACCCCATAGATACCCAGCCACGTGAAGGTGCCCCCTACAGTCAGGGTCCAGAACGTGTGGCGCCTTAGAGGATTGACATCAAAGCTGGAAAACATTGTGCACAAAAGTATTTTACCCTGTTACAAAGTATCACTATTTAAATGAACTCATTGATGCTGGTAAACAATGTATGAATCATACATCAATAATGACATGTAATAATAATGAATAAAGTGCATTCTTAGTATGAGCAGTATATTGCGTGCCTGAACACATACATACTCAAAGACTTCCATTCTGCCTCCTGCGTGAGCTGTGCTCCAGACAGTCTCAATCCCCCCCGCTCTGTTCGCTCCCTGGATCAGAACAGTGAGGAACCCGACCACCATCACCACCATCTGGAAGGCATCTGTCCAGACCACAGCCTTCAATCCACCCTAAACACACACACACTGGCACTGTTTCTCCTGTTTCTGTCTGATCACCAGCCACTGAGTCCATCTGAATGCCCCATTCACAAGACTTTAAACATTTCTCCGAGGTTTAAGTATACAGTAATATTTCAACGGTCAAACATTTCAAAAGTTAGTTCAAACAGTTATAATTTCTAGGTATGATGCTGATACATTAACAGAGTGTAGGATATACTTTTAATTTTTATTGTCTATGCATTTCATTTTATTTAGTCTATATAGTCATGTCGGAAGACACAATTGTCCTTGATTTATTGTCCTCACCACAACCAAACAAACACAGTTTAAAGTGAACGCTTTATTTTCATTGACAAAACAACACTGTAAAAGAATCTACTTAATTTCCAATTTATAAAACCTCAAGTCACAAATATTAAGAAATATGACAGGATTCCTACAAATGTCCCAACTAGTCAAACGCTTTTGTGTGAACAAAGAAATTCATACTGGACAATACTAAAATGTTAAGGGTTCATGAGTTGCCCACATGCATTGCAGCATTTACAACATTTCTGAAGCTCGAAACAAAACGCATAAACCAACTCAATATAATGACACGTGATAGAGGATTTTTTGGTAACATTAGAATAATGGTGCGTCATTAATAAGTTTCTATAGTACATGTACTATAGTAACTTATTAATGACGCACCATTATTACATTAACACTTCAGCTATACTACTAACTAATATAGAAACAAGCTTAACTAATCAGTAAGTAATTTCAAATGAAAGAGATAGTTCCTTATTAGATAATCAATAATTACTTCAAATATAGCTAACTGACAAATTATAAAGAACAATTATTGTGTGTCTGAGATGCAATCAGTCATAATTGTTACTCCTAAATGTAGTCATAAAATGCATCAATAATTACTCAAGTGTTACCTAGATACTCTGCAGGAACTACTAGTGATCTGGACCATTACTTTAAAGTGAAAAACATCTTTTTTATGCTTTTCTATGCTTTTCTAGCTTTCGTGGATGAGTCATGTACCCACTGCAGGAAGATGACCATCACGGTGTTGCAATCGAGCCTCAAGTACCTCAGACGAGGTGGAGTTCCCTAGTCTAGACCCCGATCTAACTCCTCTTAGAAAGGAAGAGTGAACAGCCAGGCTGACCTGAGGATCACAGTGGGGGCTAACCCGCCGAGTCAGTCTCTGGCGGCAGAGAGAGTTGGGCTCGAGTGGGAGGCCTCCACCATTTCCCGAGCCCTAGATGTTGGACGGTTAGTATCTCGGGGCAGCCCGCGGTGGTTCTCAGCGCCTGCCCCTGTCGGCGAGCCCATGTCTTTCCCTTGGCAGAGCCGCTCCGCCGTCCCTGCCAGTGTTGACTCGCCCCTAACTAGGCTGGAGCGGTTCCTCAGAGACATTACACATGTTACATTGCCCTAATGGCCAGTCCATATGTGTAATTTCCACAGATACCTCCCTACGGGCAGGATGTGGATTCCATAGCGTCCCTTTCTGCCTGGAAAAGGCACACTTTCCCAGTGTTATCCAATAATCTTACTATATGGGTCGTCCGTAACAGCACTGATTGACTTTCTCGGCGTAAAGCTCTGTCCCATCTTCTGCCCCAGTAGGTGCGGGGCGATCAGGTGGCTTACGCGAAACACTGGAAGGGGCATCTGACGTAATGTTGAACGTGACTGACTGATAGGGAACGTCTTGGTTACGTATGTAATCCTCATTTCCTGAAGGAGGGAACGGAGACGTTACATCCCGTCACCGCAATCACTGTGCCTGAATGTGCATTGCAAATCTAGCACGCCAATGTGCCTTGGCTCAGTAACACTCGAAGGTGATTGGGCTCTCAGGCTAGATCCCAATTCGTCAGATCACGTCTGACGTTACGTCTTTGTTCCCTCTTTCAGGGAATGAGGGTTACATACATAACTGAGACAAATCTCCTGGATATTGTTGCTTTGTATTGCTTTGTATTGATTGCTCCTTCACAAATAAAGATAGCATAGTTCACTTAACATATTAAGTGTCCTGTTCATAGTCCTGTTAGGCTATAAATAGTATAGTAATCATAATGATAACCAATATAATATCAATCACACTCAATCGTTATCACAATCACTATCGATTACAGTCATAAACACATCACCATCACAGTTATAATCGAAGATGATAATCATAATTACAAACATAATTAAAATTACAATTACAATTACAATAAGTTCAAATCTTAATTCAACACTTACCAATGTGCAGTAAAAAGTGCAGACAATTCCAGTGGCAAATATGGATCCCCAAAGATCAAATCCTGTCACTGATGAGTAAAGAATAAAAATAATATATTTATATACATGATATTCTGCATGAATGACTCCTAAATGTAGAGCTGACTTTAATATAAATCATCAACCAGGAGAAAGGGGCCCACAAGGGGGCCTCAGCAAACCTCCAGGGATGACCAAATTAGTCTGAAATTATTTAAATTCAGTTAACATAATCTTCATTAAAATGCTGAATAAATAAACAAGCAAACAAACAAATAAAACTGAGATATACAATACTAAACTGAAATATGTGTTTAAAGTTTATTCATTTTTATTACAACAGAAGTACTAGGGGTATATATCAGCTTAGATAGGATTTGAACAACGGGGTAGAGGGTGTGGTGCTTGGAATAAAAAAAAATTGAGAACCACTCAAATAAAAAGTCACAATAAACATACAGTAAAGATAGTCTAATTTAACAAACAGAATACATTTTATACACTTTATTAAACTGCATCAACTGCACCTCCTGGTCGAAATGGCAAAGTCTGTCCAGAACTGCATAAGCACTTTTATATTAAGTAGTGAACCATGCTTTATTGGGAATAATTTTTGTCTGTTTTTTTTTTTCTTGTTCTTTATAAAGATTTTTTCCCTAAATTTCTCATGTTCCACATAAAAAAAATGACAGAAATTGAGAATTTTAGGTGATTTTCTTCTTTTAACGCTTCTGTTTCTAATGCTGTTGAAAACCCTGTAACCTCTAATATTGGCAGTCAAAAATGACCAGCCTTTTAAAAATTGCTTGTAAACTGCTCATTATGCTATACCATCACCAAATATTGGATTCAAGTTTTTTGTCAACTTGTTTTCTTTTAATTAGGATAGGTTTTTAACTTCTTTTTTAAACTGATTGACCGTAGGCCTCATTGATCTAAGCTTGCACCTCAGTTTTTGAGTGAAAAAAAAAATTTGTGGATGATTTTGTCAATATTCAACAAAATATGGAAAAAAGTTGCACTGTGTATTGCATTAGTGTGCATTAATGTTTAACGAGGAAGTTTGTTTTGAAATGCTTTTATTTTGTTCAAACTGGAACAAAGTTACACTTGTGGTGTTCCCGGTCAAAAATGACCAGCCTACAAAAAAATAAATAAAATTGGCTCATAAATGTGTCATTCCATATCTGTAAGTCACTGCAACATTATGTCAACATACAAATGGGGTCTCACTCGGGAGCACCAATCACCTCTAAGTTTTATAAAAATGCATTGCAAGCCAAGCCACTCCCCCACACATAAGGGTATATAAGATGGTGGTACTAAAAGAGCAAGCACGGGCGGCGAGCGTCTTTTCAAAAATCTTTTTCGTCCTTGTGGTCAATTCCTGTCCTCATCTGATGGCTATGATTGCTGTCTCACATGTCTAGTCTGTGAGAATGCTGAGATGGCATGCGTGGATGGTTCAATTTGTCACTGCTAGAGCATAACCATGTCGGCTTTACAGTTGTAACTCTCCTTCTTCGTGAAGGCAAGAGTCCCCTCTGCTGAACCCTCCACCTTGTCCTGAGTGCTTGCGGTTGGATAAGTGGTTCTTGGGTGCGGTGCGCGGTTCACAGCCACGTCGCGCCCCAGTGCCTTTCTTCCCAGAAGTGCACGATGACGTTCAGAAGCCGTGGAAGGTACCTTTTACTGCCCAAAGCTGCTTCACAGCCTCCTACACTCTCACTACCATCAATGGTGTGGCCACCAGGGGTTACGTGGAGATTCCCCAATTGGAGTGTGCAATTGCGGTGAAACCGGCCACATCTCCGTCCAAGGCCTGTAAGACGATGGCAACCCTAGCTGCTAAGGCTTACAGTGTTGCTAGAAAGGCAGCTTCCAGAACTCTCAAAAGCATGCGATTGCCATCATGCAAGTCCATAAAGCAAAAGCACTCAAATAACTACAAGAGAGTAGTTCTGAGCCAGAGTTGATGCAGGAACTGCGCAAGTCATGGCACGGGCCCTCGGCCAGACAATGTCCATCTTGGTGGCCCAGGAACGCCATCCCTGGCTAAACTCTGCAGAGATGAGGGATGCCAACAAAGTCCGCTTTCTTGATGCCCCCATCTCACAAGGTGGCCTCTTCAAGGACTTTGCCCAGCAGGTCTCGGCAGTCCAAAAGCAGACGGAGGCCATCAAGATTATCCTGCTCTGGTGTGATATCACCACCACAAGGCCGCTGCGGGCTGGTCTAAATTATAAGCAGTCTGCTCGTCACAAAAGGCATCCCCCTGTGTAATCTGAGACATCACCTCGGCCCCCGAGTCGTGCCCCCCACAGGAAGGTGACGCAGCCCATCCCTCAGGCTGCCACTAAACCCTACAAACGTCCATCTAAGTGGCCCTGATGTGGGTGGCCCAGAGATGGAAGGAGCTGCTCTGAACCAGGAGGTGTTGATCACACCACTCCTTCCCCCGGAGGAGGGCTGGGAGGAGAATCTACAGTTTTGTTCCAAAGAGTTTATTTCTGTTCCGCATAAATAGCAGTTTCCTTAGTCTCTGGGCCATACCGGGCACGGTTTAGCAGTGAGTGACGCTCTGCTTCCTAGGCTGTCCCTCACTGGAACCATGGAGGCAGGTTAAACCACATTCACTGCCTCTACTGCATCACACTCCGACCCCAGGAACCAATCGTCCTGCCCTGGAAAGTATGGCTGCCAACTCCGCTTCAGCCTCAGACTGCACTGTCACACCCAAAGATAGCAGCACAGATGAGTCATCTACGTCAGAAGGCAGAAGCCCACCTTCCTCATACGCCTTGAATGAGAAATTAAGCTAGTTCGAGGGCGAAGTGCCAAACTCATCCAGAAACTCAAACAGGGGAACAAGTGTGCTGAGTAATGAGAGGCACGCAGGGACTGACCAGGCGGCTCTGGTCAGGCATCTCTCTCATTGTATCCCCCAGATCGCCCTCAGTGTTTGCCGCCGAGGCCGAGGCCTCCTTCGCGGAGCAGAGAATCTAATTCTGGTGAGGAGAATCTCGGCCTCTTGAAGAAGTATGAGAGTAGCAACCGCAATGTCTCAATGGGCAAGCTCTTGCAGGCAAAGTATGAACCATCCACGAAAGCTGTTTCTGTATGGGCGTGGCCTAAACAGTGTAGACAGCAATCGTACCCTTCCGAGGGAGAGAGATCACTTTAAAAAGACGTGATCTGCCGTGCAGCTCTATTTAGAGGAATTCACTCTTTTGAAAAGGAAATTGTTTCTTTCAGAACGCTGCTGATGCACCCAGAGGAGCACTCTGCACTTATCCACTGTTTTATGCTGATGAGCCAGCAGCAAATGCTCTATTCCAGAGGTGAATGGATTTGCTAGCTTAAGCTCTGAAAAACAAAGCTGAAATGTGTGTGCATGCTGGCCGCCTTATACCGTATGTCTTGACATTCCATTGGCCTTTTCTGAATATTTCGGAGGTGTTTGGGGCTCTCAAGGGTGACCCCTATTGTCTGTATTTCAACACAATGTTGATAGTGACTAAATGAAAGAAATCTAAATGAATATGGCTTGTTGATCAAAACTGAACAAAAAAAAAATTCAGTTTCACAACTTCTAAACATTATTTCATCATAAAAAAACATCACATGCAAATTTATTAATTGGAGTATCAAAATCTCTTGGACATGCATGTATATTCCACAAATATCTATGACATGGAATGTTTGTATGTCTGCTAAACTGGTAAATGGCCTGCCATTGTAATGAAATAGGAATCCCAGTCTTACCAATCAACCAGTCAAGTTTGGAAGCATACAGTGGGCTATATGGAGTTTGCCCAGCACAATCACTACCATTTCTGAACAAGGAGGAATGTCTAAATCCCTAAACAGCAACAGCAGTTTATTTTAGTAAATGTGTTGCATGTTAACTGAAAATTCACAGTTTCTTGTCATGGAAGTGCAATATGAAGATATGTAAGAATGTGTGGTGTTAGGGGAAGAATATAATATGTAAAAATTAACAAGCAACTGTGAATTTCCAGTTTGCATGTAACACATTTCTACAAAAATAAATGTGCTGTATAAATAAAAATTATTAGGTCCCACTTGATATTAGATGTCTTTAACTACTATGTACTAACATTTAAATTAACGATTTGATACAATGCACTTATTGTGTTTTTACATTGTATTTGTATTTATAAAAGACCTGCATATAATAACCACTGTAATTAAATCTAGAATTACACTGTTGACCCTTCTCTTACCCCTTAAACCAACCTTAACGCTGGGCTCACACTATGACAAAAACACTTTTTATTTTGGTGGCATTGGGCAATTTACTGACACATTAACTAGGTGTCACGGCGTCTAGTGAGATCCCCAGTACTCAGCCTCGAGCGCCTTCCCCTGAATACTTATGATGCTCACTCCTCGTATGCATCATTGACGCTCTGATCACCTTCCACCTGTCAGCAATTTACTCTGAGTTCAAGCATATATCTAGCTTGTTATCTCGGCGTCCGTTTGCGAAGTATTGTCTCACTCTCGTGTTACATGTCTGAGCGTCTTTTGGTAATCACCCTGTTTCTCTGATATATTGAACCTTTGCTTTATCCACCTCTCTGATTGTGTGCAGCCTGCCTTGTGAACTCTGCCTGTGACCTGACTCTGATACTCGCCGCCAGCCCGGAACTCACGCCTGTCTCTGACCCGCATGCTTGCTGCCAGCCCCGAACTCACGCCTGTCTCTGACCCGCATACTCGCCGCCAGCCCGGAACTCACGCCTGTCTCTGACCCGCATGCTTGCTGCCAGCCCCGAACTCACGCCTGTCTCTGACCCGCATGCTTGCTGCCAGCCCCGAACTCACGCCTGTCTCTGACCCGCATACTCGCCGCCAGCCCGGAACTCACGCCTGTCTCTGACCCGCATGCTTGCTGCCAGCCCCGAACTCACGCCTGTCTCTGACCCGCATACTCGCCGCCAGCCCGGAACTCACGCCTGTCTCTGACCCGCATGCTTGCTGCCAGCCCCGAACTCACGCCTGTCTCTGACCCGCATACTCGCCGCCAGCCCGGAACTCACGCCTGTCTCTGACCCGCATGCTTGCTGCCAGCCCCGAACTCACGCCTGTCTCTGACCCGCATACTCGCCGCCAGCCCGGAACTCACGCCTGTCTCTGACCTGCATACTCGCCGCCAGCCCGGAACTCACGCCTGTCTCTGACCTGCATGCTTGCTGCCAGCCCCGAACTCACGCCTGTCTCTGACCCGCATGCTTGCTGCCAGCCCCGAACTCACGCCTGTCTCTGACCCGCATACTCGCCGCCAGCCCGGAACTCACGCCTGTCTCTGACCCGCATGCTTGCTGCCAGCCCCGAACTCACGCCTGTCTCTGACCCGCATGCTTGCTGCCAGCCCCGAACTCAAGCCTGTCTCTGACCCGCATACTCGCCGCCAGCCCGGAACTAACGCCTGTCTCTGACCCGCATGCTTGCTGCCAGCCCCGAACTCACGCCTGTCTCTGACCCGCATACTCGCCGCCAGCCCGGAACTCACGCCTGTCTCTGACCCGCATGCTTGCTGCCAGCCCGGAACTCACGCCTGTCTCTGACCCGCATACTCGCCGCCAGCCCGGAACTCACGCCTGTCTCTGACCCGCATACTCGCCGCCAGCCCGGAACTCACGCCTGTCTCTGACCTGCATGCTTGCTGCCAGCCCCGAACTCACGCCTGTCTCTGACCCGCATACTCGCCGCCAGCCCGGAACTCACGCCTGTCTCTGACCCGCATGCTTGCTGCCAGCCCCGAACTCACGCCTGTCTCTGACCCGCATACTCGCCGCCAGCCCGGAACTCACGCCTGTCTCTGACCTGCATACTCGCCGCCAGCCCGGAACTCACGCCTGTCTCTGACCTGCATGCTTGCTGCCAGCCCCGAACTCACGCCTGTCTCTGACCCGCATGCTTGCTGCCAGCCCCGAACTCACGCCTGTCTCTGACCCGCATGCTTGCTGCCAGCCCCGAACTCACGCCTGGTTTACATCGGTTCAGCCTGCTGCCTTACTACTGTTTTGAGCTCCTTTAACACTACCTTTACGTTATTAATAAATTGTTGCACATGGATCTGTCTCCGCCTCCTGATTCTCAACACTAGGTTTTGAAGCATGATATAAATGTTTTGTGTGAGTTACTACATTCTGCAGACATGCAATAGAGTTCTGGTCTTCAAGCAAACAGTTGCCAAATGAACGTACAGTTTAGAGAAGGTTAAGACTGTTTTGGGCCAAAGCTATTTTGGAAAAACTGTAATGTAAAACCTTTAAATTAACATTGTTACAAAGTAAACTTTTTAAAAGTGTTCAGAAACATTGTCATGAAAGTTGACTCTCATTTAGTACAGATTTTATTTCATTTATATATATATATATATATATATTTTTTAAATACTTTTAATATTTGAAGTACACTACAAGTGCACATTCAATACAATTAAGTGCACTTCTTTTTCACATGGGAAATCCATTCACAAAACCATTCTCCTAAAACTTCTCAAACATTTTTTAAACAACCCGCTCAGGTTCATAACAGGTTCATGTCAAGGTATTTTATTTCTTTGTGATGAATGCAGACTAACCTTGATTCAGAGCTAAAGCAGGGGCATAAACTACCACACCAGTGTACAGAATCTGAGGAGTGAACAATAGAACAATCAGCATAAAAAAAATTGTCAAAAACCAAATAACAAACTACATAATATGCATTTTAAGTGTATGAACATTGAGTCACACTCACCGTTTGAATTATATAAATTAGAGTGGCTGAAAAACGAACAAGCTTACCAAAACGCAATTCCAAATACTGTGAGAAAAACACAAATTACAGATCAGAACAAATAAATATCATGCTGGGCCCTAACTTGCATAACTACAGCTGACACAGGATTTATTACTAAAAGTCATGACCTCCAAAAGCCTAGCAACATCTGGCCAACATCACACCTGAGATCATCCCAACTCAGTACTTCATTTCTGTCCTGTAGTAGACATTTGCTATATTTCTGATGTGAATATGGTCATATTAATATATTATGCAATAATGTGATCATGTAATATTAATGTATTGTAAAAAGAAGAAATGTGCCAAAAAAGTTACCATAACATTTTTTATTTATTTTTCATTTGTGTAAGACAATGTCAGATTAATTGACAAAACTAATATAATATTTGACAAATTATATTTGACAAAACAAAGTAAATTTTAAACATTTTGAGATTATTGGCACAATGTTATTACAGTGTAGTATAAAAGGCACACTGCACAAAAAAATATCAAGGTCTAGGTTTATGTAGTTTCTGTAGATTTATGTAGTTGAATTGCATATACATTTCTATTCATTTGGATTACAGTTTTAACATAAACTGATGAACTTAAAGGGATTGTTCACCCAAAAGTGAAAATTCTGTCGTTAATTCACCCTCATGTCGTTCCAAACCCGTAAGACTTTTGATCATCTTCGGAACATCTTTTTTGATGAAATCTGAGAGCTCTCTGACACTTCAAAAAGTTCATAAAGAGATTGTAAAAATAATCCATATGAATTGAGTGGTTTAGTCCAACATTTTCTGAATTTCAATTCAGATTGAATTTAGCCTTTTATTCACACATAAACCTATAAGGTTAATTCTCGTGTTATGCAGTAAGTTTCAAGTCAAGTCAAGTCAAGTCACCTTCATTTATATGCGCTTTTAACAATATGGATGTTTCAAAGCAGCTTTACAGTGATAATATGACATTAAAGTAACAGAGATTGTTTTGGCTTTACAGCAGCTCTAGAATAAAGTTATTGTCCAGCCAAAGTTAGCTTTGATTGATTCACTTCCATTGCAAAGATCATTAGTTATTAACTTGTTATTAACCGTTCTAACAGAAAACCCTTAATGTGCTCCGGCCGCTCATTCGCACAACAACAATGAACGCAAACCTTGAAATAGGTTCCAGGGTGCAAGCGTTGAAAATCCTTGAAAATGTTATCATCTCCATGTAAACTTAAAAAACGTGAACCTGTGAAAACGCTGACGGCGTGCACATAAGTATTTTTTGTTTAGTCTATAGGTATGAGCTTTTGAATATATATATATGCGCAGGCGTGTAGTCTTTCTTTAAAAATTGACCTAAACAAATTACTGGCCTTAAACATTCATAATACAGAATGTTTTGTCGCTTCCGTGTATCCATGTCAACCGCGTATCGCATTCTCATATTATGCATCGCGTTTGAGCTTCAGTGAGAACCAATGAGGTTCATTCTCGTGTTACGCATCACGCTTGAGCTTCAGTGAGAACCAATGAGGTTAATTCTCGTGTTACGCATCACGTTTGAGCTTCTGTAAGAACCAATGAGGTTCATTCTCGTGTTACGCATCACGTTTGAGCTTCAGCAAGAACCAATGAGGTTCATTCTCGTGTTACGCATCACCCTTCAGCTTCAGTGAGAACCAATAAGGTTCATTCTCCTGTTACGCATCACGTTTGAGCTTCTGTAAGAACCAATGAGGTTCATTCTCGTGTTACGCATCACGTTTGAGCTTCAGCAAGAACCAATGAGGTTCATTCTCGTGTTACGCATCACGCTTGAGCTTCAGTGAGAACCAATGAGGTTC
This sequence comes from Meda fulgida, assembly GCA_030578275.1. Taxonomy (NCBI): domain Eukaryota; kingdom Metazoa; phylum Chordata; class Actinopteri; order Cypriniformes; family Leuciscidae; genus Meda; species Meda fulgida. Next base: position 4,984,870 of record CM060640.1, read on the forward strand.
ATTCTCGTGTTACGCATCGCGTTTGAGCTTCAGTGAGAACCAATGAGGTTCATTCTCGTGTTACGCATCACGCTTGAGCTTCAGTGAGAACCAATGAGGTTCATTCTCGTGTTACGCATCACGCTTGAGCTTCAGTGAGAACCAATGAGGTTCATTCTTGTGTTACACATCACATTTTAGTTTCAGCAAGAACCAATGAGGTTCATTCTCGTGTTACGCATCACGTTTGAGCTTCAGTGAGAACCAATGAGGTTCATTCTCGTGTTACGCATCACGCTTGAGCTTCTGTAAGAACCAATGAGGTTCATTCTTGTGTTACGCATCACGTTTGAGCTTCAGCGAGAACCAATGAGGTTCATTCTCGTGTTACGCATCACGCTTGAGCTTCAGTGAGAATCAATGAGGTTCATTCTCGTGTTACGCATCACGTTTGAGCTTCTGTAAGAACCAATGAGGTTCATTCTTGTGTTACGCATCACGTTTGAGCTTCAGCGAGAACCAATGAGGTTCATTCTCGTGTTACGCATCACGTTTGAGCTTCTGTAAGAACCAATGAGGTTCAGTCTCGTGTTACGCATCACGTTTGAGCTTCTGTAAGAACCAATGAGGTTCATTCTTGTGTTACGCATCACGTTTGAGCTTCAGCGAGAACCAATGAGGTTCATTCTCGTGTTACGCAGCACGTTTGAGCTTCAGCGAGAACCAATGAGGTTCATTCTCGTGTTACGCATCACGTTTGAGTTTCAGCAAGAACCAATGAGGTTCATTCTCGTGTTACGTATCACGTTTGAGCTTCAGCGAGAACCAATGAGGTTCATTCTCGTGTTACGCATCACGTTTGAGTTTCAGCAAGAACCAATGAGGTTCATTCTCGTGTTACGCATCACGTTTGAGCTTCAGCGATAACCAATGAGGTTCATTCTCGTGTTACGCATCACGTTTGAGCTTCCGCAAGAACCAATGAGGTTCATTCTCGTGTTACGCATCACGTTTGAGCTTCAGCGAGAAGGTTTTTTCTTGCGTGTCAAGGAGGTTTGGTTTGAGCTTCTGTTTATGTTTTATGATCAATGTTTATATGTAAATAAAAGCCTAAATTAAATATGTTCATCATATAAAGTGATCGAGACTCTTCAGAAAATGTTTACTAAACCGCTGAATTCATATGAATTATTACTCGTAAAACCGAAACACACAGTTGTATCAAATGATAAGTTATCTCAGGGCATGTTTTACAGATAATCTCGGCACATTAGTGGGAAAATAGTGCATTTAGCTGGTGTAAATGGGAAAGAAATCTCCCCGGGGGAGTATGCCCCTGGACCTTCCTTTAATGTGATGCATATTTGTCAGTCATACATAAATAAAAAGGTAAGAGTTTTGCACTCAAAAACCATGGCATATTTCATTTTATTCTTAACTATTTGCATAAATTTGATTTTATTTAAATGTATTTTTAATGAATGCATTTATTCAAATTGCTTGAAATCAGCATAAATCTGTCAAAAATGTATGAACAAGACTAAAATATGGCTAGCTATGGAACAAACAATATTCAGTTATTATTTACAAATATATCATGTTGAGTTTATTACTTAGTAAACCAGATGGAAATTTGATGTTCAATTCAAATATATAAATCTTAAATTGAGCTCTATATATTTGTATGTGTATTATTATTATTATTATTATTATTCGGTTCAAGAGTAAGAGTTGTCTCGATATGAAACACATAATCTTTGACGACAAAAGCAAATTTGAAATGCACATTCATACCTCGTATGTACTGGTGATGCCTGATCTGTAGAACACAGGCAGGAAAAGCTCCGCGGTTAAAAACACCACAATTGTGTAGGCGACCCCGAAGATGACATAAGAGGCCCCGTATCTGTACACATCTGATGGGGCCCCAATCACTGTCACTGCAGACATGAAGCTGGCGGTGAGAGAAAGGGCCACCGGCCCGCAAGTCATCTGACGGCCCCCAACCATAAAATCTTTAGATGAAGGTTTTTTCCTCTCTCTGATGGCGAAGAAGACCCCAATACTTGAGGAGACCACAAACAGAAGGGCAAACACCACATAGTCCCCAACCTGGAAGGTTCCCACAGTGTGACTTTTGTGCTCCATGTTTCTTTAGTTTGAGACAGAATCTGATCGAACTGTCCAGTATCTCTAGTTCAGACACCTCACATGTTAATCATGTTAATCATTGAGTTTTTAACAGGTTAAAAAATGCTTATGAGTGAAGATATGGGTCGAGGGGTCTATTAGTCATTATATTACTCACGTTTGTCTTCATGAATATGTCTGTCTGTCTGTCTGTCTATCAATCTGTCTGTCTGTCTATCTATCTATCTATCTATCGTCATGTTTTATTTAATCAAATTAATCAATTTGTTTGTTTTGGATATGAAGGACAGTAATGGTGACTGTCAAAAATGTGTTATATTTCACTTGCTTAGCATTTGGTTCATTATTATCTCACTTCTTTATTAACTTGTGTGCTTGAGTGATGTTTGTAATGCTTTATCATCCGTGAAGCTGTCTGATGTGTATTTTATTCTGGAACACTGCTGACAAAGTGTTTTCATAAGTAAAAAGAGTGCTGAATGCTGCAGATTTTGACAGATGTGATAATGTTAAACATTTTCAAACAGATTCAAATCCATTTGCATTGAGAGACATCACAATATCCATTCAAAAGTATAATGAGACCAATATGTAATATAATATAATATAATATAATATAATATAATAGTGAAAACCAGTGTGTGAAAACAGGTAAAGTCGGACACTTTCTGACCATTTGTCATCCCACATAGTATCAAGTAAATTCATGCTGATTTTTATTAGTTTATCTCTTGTATTCACTCTATATCATTATGCTGTAAATTACAATGTTTGTTTATGACCAATCAATTATCAATTATAATATAACCAATTACAGTTATTACAGTGTTACACATATAAAGTACGTTTAAAAGCTCTCTCTTTTTCTTTTTTCGTTCTATTCACTGTGCTTATTTGCTCAGTGAGGTAATTTGAGATCGCGTAAAAGCGCGTTGGACTCAGATTACAGCCATGAGCGTCTCCTCTAGTGCGCATACTCACTTGAAGATTTTCCAGATGTGGACATCGTCTCTGTCAGGACGGTCAGACCTTCGGAGTGGACAGAAGCTATCCATCATGTTAGCCTTCACACTTGGTCTGTTTTTAATGCCGCTCTGTGGCACGGTCTACACGGGACCTTTGCTCCCTGAAATGTCCAACGGGACTTTTCACCACTTCTTCGTCCCGGACGGTGATTACGAGGAGACTGAAGACCCGGAGAAATGCCAGATGCTTTTCAAATGGATCGACCGCAGACCATGTCCACTGGAGGAAGACCAGGACTCGCTCATTCGAGAGGATTTCATCATCATTAAACAACAGATTGAAGACGCAGCGCGCGTTCTGGAGAGCCTTGGGAAGAGCATTTCCTACGACTTGGACGGCGAGGACAGTTACGCAAAATATCTGAAGAGGGAGATTGTGCAAATCAGTGATGCATTTACAAACGTGGAGAAATCTCTTCTTGAGTTGGAGACAAAATTCAAGCAGAGCCAGGAGACGGAGCAAAGAGAGGAAAATGAGTTCACCAATAACTTCATCAACCCCATGTATAATGTGAGGGACACCCTGCAGGAAACTCTGGACATCTCCTCCGGACTCAAGGATAAACATGAACTCATCTCTCTGATCATTCGCAGTCATGGGTCGAGGTTAAGCCGACTGAAAAATGACTACCTGAATGTTTAAACTCACAGATATTCTGGACAGACTACAGTCCAAGTTGGGTTGTTATTGCATTTCTGTTCAATTCTGGATCTCTCAAATTTCCCACGCATGAAACTCTTTTTGTGGTTTTGAGTAATGAAGGTTCCTTCACACTTAATAGTGGAAAACCATTTTGGATTAGAGTTTCTTTAAATATAAAAAAAAAATGCTTCATTATGGGTTCATCATTCTTTTGGTTCCTGGATTTAAAACACATATACAAAAGTTCAGTGTCATAGCCTGCTTAAAAAGTCTTAATTCTGAAAATATTTTTTTCAGAATTATTTTCTCTGGGCATGCAAGCAAACACGATTAAAGGTGCAGTCTGTAAGATGACAGCTAGTGGTGGAAATAGGTACTGCAGTCCAAATTCAAAATGTCGGAGACCGTTGTTCCTCCCGCCCTCTCCGACGCTCACGCGGGTCGCCAGTTTGAGCACACGCAACAGGAACGAGAATTGACAATGAAAGCCGAGGAGACTTACACTGTTGATGAGTCGATTTATCTGCATTTCAATATGCTCTCGTTCATAGAAATTTTTAGATGGATACTGAGGCTTTTTAGGTTGGGTAGAATCAGTAATCTCTGACCCAGTTTGTTTGCTGGCTGCGATACGCTGTGTTTTCTGCCAACTGGCATCCCATGTTGTCGAAAAACTGCTGGGTGACTGGCAGTGGGCGGAGTCACATAGACCAAAACAAAAACAGACATTCAAACACCGGACGCACATTTAAAATAACTGGCTGTAGAAGTGTTTTTCAGAGAAACGAGTGTGTGAGCTCAGCATGTTTCCTAAATATCTGCAAACATATTATGGTATTTTTTATGCTTTAGTAGAGTGAAAAGTTACATACAGCACGCCTTTTTTTGATTAGTTGTATAAATGATTGAACTGTTGGATACCAATCAGTCACATTTAGGTTAGTGTAGAAACATTCAGGTAACCTAAAATGCGCTTCATGAGGTGTAACATCTAAGTTAACTGGTTTTATTCAAATCAAAAATATTGGTTAAATAAGATTTAATTAACCTGACTGTACAAAAGTCTTTTTTTTTCCCATAACAGATCTGCCTTATGACAACAACTGCGGTTTCACTTTTTTATGCTCTAGAGACCAGTAGTCTGGTCTTTTTCAGCTGTCTGTACTGCTGAGTGCTGACGTTCAGTTCTGGATGATTGAGGAAGTTAGAGGGTTGGTGGTTAAACAAGCTGGTTGAGATTTGGTATTTCCTGTGTCATTAGAACAGAAAGCCTCTTTCTCTTTCTGCCATGTGGAAGAATAATCAAAGTCTGTAGCAATATACAAAGAAACACAATCTACCTTTTCTACTTCCAACTCCACAAGAATGCAGGGAAATGTGCTGGTGAACAGTTTTAACCTTTAACTGTAGTCCATCCATGATCATAAGTCATAGCTTATGACGGAATACCATGCTGAAGCATAAAACATGCCCAAACCACAGAAGTATAAACCAAAATATTGTACCAAAAGAACTGTTTTGCTCCTGAATTCTAATTTCTAACCAGAATAACGAAGTGCTTCTATCTGCCCACAGGCCCCTGGGCTGCGACTGTTTTCTTTTTCTTCCTCTCATTCAGAGTTTATTCTTGCTGGAGGTTAAAGCTCAAGGAAAGAATGCCATTGCTAATGGTTTAGTGTTACCAGATCTGAGCCTGTTCAGGAACATTTAATGTGGATCTATTTCAGTGGTTTTGTTGTAAAAGAAAAACAACACAAAAAGCAAGATGTTTATTTTAAGGATACGTGCGTCACGTGCATGTGTGCGTGTGTGTGCTTGTGCATATGTGTGTCTGTGTGTGTGTGTGTGTGTGTGTGTGTGTGTGTGTGTGTGTGTGTGTGTGTGTGTGTGTGTGTGTGTGTGTGTGTGTGTGTGTGTGTGTGTGTGTGTGTGTGTGTGTGCAAAACTAGTAGAAAGAGATACCAATCTGTTAGCTTTTAAAATGTGATTCTTCTAAATTAGTAATCATATACTGTATGATGACATGTTTACGATGAATATTTAAAATGTATTGAATTTCTGAATATGCAGTGATCAGTCTTAGCTATATAAAAAGATCACATTCGAAAGCTATTAGCAAATTTTCAATACAATATATTATTTTAAATATGTTTTGTTTTATTGATTCATTACATAATTTTTCTGGACAATGGTTTTGTTGGTCTTTCCTTGTTTTCATTTATTATGCTAAATGTCTTTTAATTTGAAATGTTAGTTGTTCTCTTTTTTTATTGAAAGTTTTCATCATCTTCTCTTGTCTTTGTTAATCGAGTGTTCCCCAGATGCAGAAACTGTATTAGGAATTGCATACTGTCCGTGTGATGTCACTGTCATTTAATCATGTACATTCGACAAAGTCAGCATGGTTGTAGTATGAATACAATTTGGCATTCAATGTGACCTACAAATGTCAGCCACATTACTGTTCCCTGTCATTTACAAATATGATGACTCCTCTCACAGTCTCGTGGTAAAGTGTCCAATGGATACGCACTTAAGAATTGCGATAAAAAAGTATTTGAATTTTTTTGCATACTTTTATGAATACTGCCTATTTGGATGTACTGCTCATTTGAAATAGCCTAGTATAGTAGACAATAGTCTTGTCTCCAGAGCTCTGTAAGAATGTGCTTCCTATTCCCAATGCTGTACCATGTAATGACTGTGGGCCACTTTGCCAATGTAATTCCCTGTACAGCCCAGTCTTTCTTATGAACGTGAGACAAAATTAACAGTCAAATTACAACTTTAATAATTTTTTTTCTAAAGATGGTTTCTGTAATTTTAGGCAGTTTTCATCACGCTGGTGTTAGTTCAAGTGTTCGTTCTTTAAATAAGTTGATGCCATAAAAATGGGGATGTGACATCATGATTGATCACTGAGGCGATGTAAAATAAAATAAAAATGTAAATGTGTAAAATGGTCTCAGTATCTTTAAAAGTTAAAAAGGGTCAGATTTTTCAAATGTTTCTAAGACATAAAAACATGATTGCACAAGTAGTGTGCTGCGCAAAACATAAATCCCTGTCAAACCAGACACCAAGATTCTCTGCCACTGGCTTATCGAGATCTGACAGGCCAAAAGAACTAGTAAAGGGCAGAATCTGATTAGTTCAACTGAAGAAAATTTCCGGTTCCCTTTCGAGGGAACTCAACACTGCGTCGAAATCGACACTTTGGGGACGCTCCCTAAGCGTGCGCCTCTGAAGTGTGAATAAAACTAATCCAATCCTGATTGGTGTTGCGTCGTGACGTAACATGTGACGGAATACCCGGCAGTATAAAAGTGACGCTGTCACAACACACACTAGCTTTCGCTCTTCAGCAAGCGCTCTGTGTATGAAACTGTCAGTCTTATTTGGTGTTGTTTGTCCCTATATCTATATATCTATATATATATTATGGCCAGCGAGCAGTTCAAGAAGTGTATGCATCCTTGCCCTTGTTATATTACGGGTGGGGATACACATTCTTTGTGTGTGAATTGTTTGGGAGCGCAGCACGCACGGGCAGCTCTCGAGGGAGCTGCTTGTGTTAACTGTGAAGCACTTCCCATTAGAGTGCTAGGCTCGCACTCCCCGCGGTTCTAGTCCCGCGTCTGTTGAGGCAGCGCGGCGATTGAGATCGTGGGGCTCGCAGCGGGATCTTTTAGATGAGAATGAGGCTGCTGAGGCACCTTCTCATTCTTCGTCTGAGGATCCCGTAGCCCCTGAGAGTGGTCCAGGAGCCCGCATCGCGGCTTCTCCTGCCCACGATCAGGTCCCAATGCTTGAGCTCTCTGCTTCTGAGGAACTAGATGTGCTCAGTATTGATGCGGATGACCGTGATTTTGGCGCCCCAGTTCACGGCCAAGCGTATGAGGAGCTGATAGAGGTTGTGACTCGTGCAGTGGCTAGACTTAATATTAGCTGGCCACATGATGAGCAGGGAACGCAAGCAAAAAGTAAGCTTGATGAGCGTTTCCTGCAGCATAGAGCACAACCTCAGCGCCGGGGTTTGCCGTTTTTCCCCGATCTCCATTTTGAGATCTCGAGATCGTGGGATAAACCGCACTCGTCCCGTGTTTCCAGTCCCAGTGTTTATAGCAATGTTGTGGGTGTACGGGACAGGGGTTATGGGAAGATGCCTAAGGTAGAAAAGGCTTTAGCAGGTTATCTTTCCCCTGATTCGGCATCTTCCCTGGAAACCCCGGCGCTGCCTAGTAAGCCCTGTAGAGATACATCTGCTTTAATAGGCAGGGCTTACATGGCGGCAGGTCGGGCTGGTTTATGTCTGCACTCTATGGCTATCTTGCAGGCATACCAGGCCGATCTCCTGAAAGATTTGGATGAGGGGGAGGGGCTAACTCCTGAAGATATTTTAGAGTTAAGGAGAGCCACAGATTTGTCTCTCCGGGCGACAAGAGAGACGGCCCGTGCCATTGGCCGCTCTATGGCAGCTATGGTAGCTGCGGAGTGACATCTGTGGCTGAGCCTATCTGGTATCAAAGATGGAGATAGATCTTTTCTGCTGGATGCACCGCTCTCGCCTTCTGGCCTGTTTAGTGATGCCGTTACATCGGTCGTCGACAGGGTTCAGGAGGCGAAGAAGCAATCTGTGGTGTTCCAGCAGTACCTCCTCCGTAAGCCAAAATCCAAATCGAGTACGGTGGGGCCGAGTGATCAGCCCCAGCCATCAGCCAGCTTCTCACACCGAGCTGAGCAGAGAGAGAGTGTTTCCTCTAGAGCCCCTCCTCCTGGAGCTTGGCAACAGAGGAAGCGCTCTCAGAAATCGAAGTTCTCCAGCCAGAGAGGCGACCTGAGGGAAGTCTTTCAGGCTAGGAGGGCTTCGGGAAGAGGTCCTGACCGAAGTGGTAGGACCTCTGAGGGCTGTTCCCTCCACTGCAGGGCAACCGAGGTTGTTTTCGCAGCGGAGCCCTCTGGGAAATGATGTAGATTGCCCGCCGTCAACGACGTTTCGGGCCGCATCTCTTTCCAGCAAAAGTATTCTAATAAAGAAAAAGCATCAGTTATGGTTAAAAGAACCGTATCGACTACAGCCTGCCGGTATTCCGCTTCAGGAAGTCGAGAAAGATGCTCGAAAAACACCAGAGGCCAGTCTCGAGAGGCTGGTACCCCTAGTAGATTTTGTAGAGGCATGGTATCATCTGCCCAACATATCTGCGTGGGTCCTGCATATAATGGAGCTGCAGTTTGCGCACCGCCCCCCCAGGTTTTAAATTGGGGTGGTGCAAACTACAGTGGTTCCAGAGCAGGCTCAGGTGATGGAACAAGAAGTACAGACTCTGCTACTAAAGGAAGCCATGGAACGTGTTCATCCTTTAGACAGGGGGTCCGGGTTTTACAGCCGGTACTTTATAGTTCCAAAGAAGGATGGGGGGTTAAGGCCAATTCTAGATCTCAGGGTTTTGACCCGATCTCTAAGGAGGTTCGGGTTCAAAATGTTAACCATTCCTGCAGTCGTGAGTCAGATCAGATCCGAGGACTGGTTTGTCACGATAGTTCTAAAGCACGCCTATTTTCTCATCTCCATCCTTCCATGTCACAGGAGATACCTGAGGTTTGCTTTCGGGGACGAAGCTTACCAATATTGGGTTCTTCCGTTCGGCCTAGCACTCTCTCCCCGCACATTCACCAAATGTATGGATGTAGCCCTTGCTCCACTGAGACTTCAAGGCATTTGTATATTGAATTATCTCGACGACTGGCCCATTCTGGCCCAGTCTCGAGAAATGGCAGTTCGGCATCGAGATGTCGTCCTTGGCCACATTCAGAAATTGGGGTTGAGACTCAAGAGTGTGCTAGAACCATCCCAGTGCACGATATTTTTTGGAATCGTGTGGAGCTCGATTACGATGCGGGCACGAATGTCTCCCGCACGTATCGAGTCAATTCTGGCGATGGTATCTGGGTTAAGGCTGGACCAGGCCATCACTGTGAAGCAATTTCAAAGAATGCTGGGCCTCATGGCAGCGGCATCCAACATCATTCCTTTGGGCCTTCTGCACATGAGGCCCATTCAGTGGTGGTTAAAAACCAAGGGGTTTTCTCCCAAGGAGAATCCGTTTCGTATAATCAGAGTAACGCGCAGATGCCTTCGTTTTCTGAACATATGGAAGAAACCTTGGTTCCTATCCCAAGGGCCAGTACTGGGAGTGTCGTGTCGCCGGAAATCTGTTTCGACAGACGCTTCCCTCACTGGCTAGGGCGCGGTCATGGACGGCCGCTTTGCCAGGGGTCTGTGGCAGGACCATCATCGTTCTTGGCATGTAAACTGCCTAGAGATGATGGCTGTGTTCAGGGCTTTGAGGAGCTTCCTCCCAGACATCAAGGGTTACCATGTCTTAGTACGATCCGACAATACGTCGGTGGTAGCCTATCTGAACCGACAAGGTGGACTCAGATCGCGCTCTCTGTGCAGACTGGTGCATCTGATTATTCTTTGGTCCCAAGGGAAAAAATACTGCCTATCAAGGCAATGTATATTCCGGGGGTTCAGAATCAGGGAGCAGACATCCTGTCGAGGCAGGGGCTGAGGCCCGGGAAATGGAGACTTCATCCAGATGTGGTGAAGTTGATATGGGAGAGGTTTGGACCAATGGAAGTGGATCTGTTTGCGTCTCGAGAGACGTCCCACTGTCCACTTTGGTTCTCCCTCTCACTTCCAGCCCCTCTGGGGTTGGATGCCATGGTACAGGCCTGGCCGAGGCTTCGCCTGTACGTGTTTTCCCCGATCGCTCTGCTCCCGGGAGTCCTGGAGAGGGTCCGTCAGGAGGGCATCAGTCTTCTTCTGGTTGCCCCAATGTGGCCGACCCGAGTATGGTTTTCAAACATAGTATCACTCCTGATAGCTCCGCCATGGCAGATTCCTCTGAGGAGGGATCTGTTGTCTCAGGCGGGGGGCACAATTCTCCACCCTCAGCCAGAGCTGTGGAAATTGTGGGTCTGGCCTCTGAGGGGGTTCAGTACCTTAATGCTGGTCTATCAGCTGGAGTGGTCGAAACTATACTTAGCTCCAGAGCTCCGTCTACTAGGAGATTATATGGCCTCAAGTGGAATGTTTTTGCCACTTGGTGTAGAGAACATGAGTTAGATCCAGTAAACTGCCCGGTGGCTTCAGTTCTGGAATTTCTTCAAGATCGGTTCTCTGCGGGTCTCTCCCCTTCCACGCTTAAGATGTACGTGGCAGCCATTGCGGCTTTCCACGCTCCGTTAAGTGATGGGCCCCTGGGGAGGCACCAGTTGGTCATTCGGTTTCTCCGCGGTACTTGGAGGATGAGCCCGGCAACCAGGTCTAGGGTTCCTGCTTGGGACCTGGCTATAGTTCTGGAAGGGTTATCCCTGGCCCCTTTCGAACCTCTAGAGTCGGCTTCGCCTAAGGATTTAACGCAGAAAATGGTTTTTCTCTTGGCCATTACCTCACTTAAGAGGGTGGGAGATCTCCAAGCCCTGGCAGTAACACCAGCTTGCTTGGAGTTTGCCCCTGGCAGAGTAAAGGCCTTTTTGCACCCGAGTCCGGGCTACATGCCTAAGGTTCCTTCGAACACGGCTCGGTCTTTAGTCCTTCAGGCATTCCATCCTCCACCTCATGTGTCGGCAGAAGAAGAGAAGCTTCATTTGCTCTGCCCCATCAGATCTTTGAGCGTGTACCTTGAGAGGTCCTCTTCTTGGAGAAGGTCGGACCAGTTATTAGTATGTTTTGGGTCACCTAAGAAGGGGCTCCCGGCATCCAAGCAGACTATTAGTAATTGGATAGTCCAGGCTATTACTGCGGCTTACAAGGTGCGCGGTTTGCCTTCACCTTTAGCCGTCAGGGCCCATTCAACTAGAAGCATGGCTTCTTCTAGGGCCCTTCTTTCGGGAGTACCTCTACAGGAGATCTGCGAGGCAGCCGGTTGGGCTACTCCGCATACTTTTATCAGGTTCTACAGTCTCCACCTTCCAAGTACGCCTGGCACACACGTGCTCAGTCCTTGCTGAGTGCCTAGACAGTTTCACTCCGGGACAGGCCTATTCGGTGCGTGGCCTAGTGGGCACTCGTTCCCCAAAGTGTCGATTTCGACGCAGTGTTGAGTTCCCTCGAAAGGGAACGTCTCGGGTTATGACTATAACCCTTGTTCCCTGAGAAGGGAACGAGACACTGCGTCGTTCTGCCACGCCCCTCGAGGCCTTTGAGCGTCTTGCTTCATCGCGAGGCTAGTGTGTGTTGTGACAGCGTCACTTTTATACTTCCGGGTATGCCGTCACATGTTACGTCACGACGCAACACCAATCAGGATTGGATTAGTTTTATTCATACTTCAGAGGCGCACGCTTAGGGAGCGTCCCCAAAGTGTCGATTTCGACGCAGTGTCTCGTTCCCTTCTCAGGGAACACGGGTTATAGTCATAACCCGAGACGTTTTTTAAGTCACCAAGACAGTCCTTCAAAGAAGTCAACATTGCAGGGTCAGTGGATTTAAAGGGGACATATCATGAAAATCTGACTTTTTCCGTGTTTAAGTGCTTTAATTTAATCAGGTCCCCTGTGTATCTACCAACCCTGAAAACGTGAAAAGTGACAACCAAGTTACTTCCTTTTGGTAAGCCTTTCTCTGCAAGCAAGTCAAAAAATAAGCCGATCTGATTTCGCTCCTCTTCGGACGTAGGAAGGGGATATTATTATAATATTACCGCTCCTCAATCTGTGGCGCCCGTTCTTTGGTTCACGCAAGCGACAACAATGTAACAGTGTAAATTTCGAGCAAAGCATGCAAACTGTTCTGTCATTGCTGAACACTGAACACTATTTGACCAAAAAATCTCACAGCTGTCTTATATAGACCTCAGGGAACTGTCAACTTGTGTAAAAGTTAAACATGACGTTACATGCAAGTTGATGAGATTAATCAATGTAACTCCTTAACAACTACATCCATGTATCCACTAACCATTCAGAAATTCAGAAATTCAGAAAACCATTCATTTTGAGCTGAAATTTCACAGACACATGGCTGGTCTTTTGAAAAGGGGCATAATATGCCACCTTTAATAGGCAGGTACAACTGTGTATTGTTTGCACAAAAAGCATATATAATGAAAATAAAATTGGTCTCAAGACTGACCCCTGTGGCACACCATACTTCACAGTAGAATAAGAAGAAGTGCTATTATTCAGGGACATGCAGAACCTCCTATCCAACTAATAAGATAAAAACCAGTCTAAAACAGTGCCAGATATCCCCACCCAGTGTCTCATTCTCTCTAAGAGGATGCTATGCTCAAGAAAGTAACTTGTACAAACTCGCTGACATCAATACAGCCCATAATCCTTGGGAGTCTCGTCTGCTCTTTCCATGCACATGGAAGAAGAGGGTTATTGTCTCACTGACCAAGTCACAGTTGCCCCACTTTCGGACCAACTCTCTGCCGACTAGTAGCACCTTGTTGCTACTATATGTTATGGACCCTTTTCAAAGACGTGATGATGGGTTTACACAGTTCTCAACATTGCAAATCTAGGAAGGTTTTCATATCATTTTTTATTTTATTTAAATCTACATGTATACTGCTATACTTTGTGTTATTACTTTGCCAGTTAATTAGAGAAGATGAATTTACTGCTGCAAGGGTGTTTCTAGTACAGCAGTTGGGAAAATGATGACAACTCCATGACATCATTCTCTCTTCTGACTGCTGTAATTAATCTTTCTATATTTTTTCCTCTTTTAGAAAGTCATGGAAATACTATCATGGATTTTTTTTTCTTTTGCTATTGGAGCAAATGGGAATTCAGAAAGTATATTAGCTGTCGTCTCCTGTTCACCACTATAGAAGTTTTCCCTACTATGAAGACTTACACTTCAAAGAGCCCTAGAAATGTGAAAAGGGTCCTTTCATTGAAAAACACATATTCAAAGAATGATGCCAAAATTATAGATGTAGTATCTCTGTGAAGGCGTTTAAATAACACACAGATAACACCAATAAAAAGCACTTGAAAAGTAAGTTTTCATTGAATTCAGCACATACATTTTAAATGCAACCCAAGTGTTCCTAGTTTAAGTAATTTGTCTTTGTATAAATAAAACCCCACATATTTATCTTGTCTGTTGTCGAGCATTGAATATTTACTATAACAATTTAGTAAGTTCATGATAGGTTTTGTCAAATCATGTTCAAGTCAAGCTTTCAGTAAAGCCATTTGTGTGTAGTTTGTTACTTTGTCACACAATAAATAAATCTGCACTTGGATTACAATTTATCACATATCATTTGCTCTAGCTACACCCTTTGTGTGTGTGTTTGTGTGTGTGTGTGTGTGTGTGTGTGTGTGTGTGTGTGTGTGTGTGTGTGTGTGTGTGTGTGTGTGTGTGTGTGTGTGTGTGTGTGTGCGTGCGTGCGTGCGTGCGTGCGTGCGTGCGTGCGTGCGTGCGTGCGTGTCTGTGTGTGTGTGTATGTCTGTGTGTGTGTGTGTGTGTGTGTGTGTGTGTATTTGGCTATGCTTGTGAGACTAAATATATAAAACTCAAAAATATGGTGAAGCATGTTGTAAACCCCATGTGATTTAATGTGGTTCTCAATATTTGAAATGCTCACAAGTCAGCCAAATCATGTATGACTATAAATATAATGATGTCAACGGGTTTTTTCTGAGGTTTAGGTTTAGGGGTAGTGTAGTAACTGTCATTACATGTAGCTCCTAAGGCCTATGTGGGAGTGTGTCTTCGTGGAATCTGCCCTTGGTAAACAAACAGCAGCTGGTGCTCATCATAGCACCCCCGCACCTACTATCACACACACACACACACACACACACACACACACACACACACACACACACACACACACACACACACACACACACACACACACACACACACACACACACACACACACACACACACACAGCTCTGACACAAACTATGTCAACATAGAACAGCTTCTGCCATTTCTAAGCTGAACTGTTAAGTGTGTTTTATATTCTTTCAGTTACTCCATCAGTCATTGTCATATAAACAACACTTGAGTAGTGTTTTGGGCTGAACGCAAAAGTTTCTTAAAGTCTTTTTTAGTGTTTTGATAGGGATAAAACACTTTTTTCATGTACACCCAGTGTCTGGTGGAGAAACATGTAAAAAAGCTTGTTACAGTGTAATTACACATTTAAATACTGAGTTATAACAATTATTTAATATGTACTTAGGACTAGGGTTTGGTTTAGTGTTAGTTGCATGTAATTATGCAAAATAGTAATTGCTATAGTAACTACATGTAACGTGAAAGAAAGACACTGTAAAATAAAATGTAAAAAAAAAACATTTTAAAGAAATCTGATAAGTGATAATACTTATGAAGAAGTATTTAGTGAAGGACTGAAAAAATATAGGGCGGTCTTAAGTTCAGCATGCTGAGACAGAGTTGATCCTGATCGCCTTCTTCCTTTGTGTGTCTCACCTCTGAGTCCCTTTTCTCCAAGTGGGACCCCAATCCAAACACAAGCCATCCCCATCCGGCCCTGCCTGATCCAGCCTCCAGGCGCTCCAAGCCGCAACCACTTCAGCTTCATTATCCAGGTTACGGATAATGAAACATTTTATATGAAGGTAAATGCATAAATGCATTTTTATGAGCAGCACTGCACACTGGAGAAAGTTTGTGTGGATTTTTTCAGTGTGTGGCGCCTGCATGAACGCATACTATGGGCTTGAGTGACACTTCAAACTGTGTATCTTGTTGAGGAGAGGTGTGCTGTTATTTTTCTGGGTGATCTGACTTATGAATTTTGCCTGGAAGACAATAAAACAGTTGGAGAATACATACAATAATATAATAATATTTTGAAGCTGTAAGCCGAGCAATATCTAGTACTCTTTTAGTGCACTTCAAATTTTAAAAAGTATATTTTTAGGAAGTAAAAAGTAAAAAAAAAAAAAAAGTAAGATGAATATTCCAGATAAGACATTATTAGCGAAATAAAAGGCCACTTTAGTTTGAGTGTATACTGACTATGTTTCTCAACACACTTTAAAAAGCGATTTTAAAAAAAAGTGCACTTTGTGATGATTTCAAATGAAAAGTTTCACTTTAAAGAAGTATGCATTAATAATATAATAAATAAAGTGCACGTTAACTTCTTTTACTCTGCCATGCACTGCACAGAGACACGAAGGCTGAGGATCCAAATGCAGTAGTTTATTACAAGTGTAATCCACAATTTAAGACAGAACAGAAAAAGTGAATACACAAACACACAATCCAGACATGAACTGAGTGCAGGGTGGAGGCAGACGGGGACAGGAACGCGCTGAACATCAAGAACCCGGACACCGGAGAAACAGGATACTATGGTTTAGAATTGCAGCGACACAAACCAGACTTCAAGATGAATGACTGAATTGACCAGGCTTATAAAGACTATGGTAATGACACACAGGTGGAAGTAATCATGGATAATGAGTGTGGGCAATGGGTTATGGAAAATGTAGTCTATGAGGGAATAACAATAGGATACAGAATAACCTCTAGTGAACAGCTGGGCAGTCCAGCTGGTGATAATACGCTATATTAATGATCTAGTGTTAATGCGCCACCCCCGCTCATTTATTTATTATTTGTTTTCTCTCGCGCGCCCTCGCCTTTGAGTTCATAAAAGCCCAGGTAAGTAAGAATCAGTCAACACAAACGGTGAGTAATGTCTTGTCCTGTTATTGTCACCTGTGTCACATGTCATATGTTTAGTATAGCCTTCTCCGATGGCAATATAGGATTTATTTGTGATAAATGCAAGGAGACAGTCAGGCTGACGGAGAAGATTTCAGAGCTAGAGACACGCATCCAAACTTTAATTGAGGATAGTAAGGATAGTACTAGAGCTTTAGATACTATTTTGGATGCGCCTAGCATAGTGAACTCTATTCATGATTCGTTTCCGGCTGAAGTAGAGCCCACGCAGCAGGGCAGATGGGTGACCGTGAGAGATCGATCTAGTCGCGGATTAAAAAAACACTCTTCCGTTCCGATTACCATAACAAATCGATTTGCCCCACTCAGTGAAACACCCACTGAGAATTCTGTTGATTGTGCCCTGGTAATTGGTGATTCGATCACACGGAACGTGAAAATAGAGACACCAGCCGCCATAGTCACATGTTTGCCGGGAGCCAGAGCACCTGACATCAAAGCAAATTTAAAAGTGCTGGCTAATGCTAATCGTAAATTCTCTAAGAACATTATTCATGTCGGCACTAATGATGTTCGACTCCGCCAGTCGGAGATCACCAAAATGAATATTAAAGAGGTGTGTGAACTCGCAAGTACGATGTCAGGCACTGTAATTTGCTCTGGCCCCCTTCCTGTTCGCAGGAGTGATGAGATAGTTAGTAGATTGGCCTCACTTAATGGTTGGTTGTCTAAGTGGTGTCCGTTGAATAATATAGAATTCATAGACAATTGGAAAAGTTTTTGGGGCAAGCCTGACCTGTTGAAAAGAGATGGTATTCATCCCTCCTGGGATGGTGCTGCTCTTCTCTCTAGTAATATGGCACATAGTCTTAGAGCTATAACATGACAATGTGGGGCTCAGGTCAGGAAGCAGACAGACTGGCTAAAATGACCGTCTGCTAGCGGCCTCGCGTCACCAAGGTCAGATAAATCCCATCACATAGAGCCTCTTTCACCTAGATATCATCATATAGAGACTGTGTCTGTTCCCCGAATTTGGAAATCCAAAAAACGGCAGGTAAAAAATGTAATTGATGTTCAACAAATAAAAAACATATAATACAGATGAGCAAATGATAAAGCTTGGGTTGCTGAATATTCAATCCCTTACTTCAAAATTGTTCATAGTTAATGATATAATTTCAAATTATAATCTAGATGTGCTGTGTTTGACAGAAACCTGGCTAAAACCAAACGATTACATTACTTTAAATGAGTCAACCCCACAAGATTACTGTTATAAACATGAACCTCGTCTAAAACGCAAAGGGGGAGGTGTTGCTGTAATTTATAGTAATATTTTCAAAACCACTAAGAAATCTATTTTTAAATATACTTCTTTTGAAGTGTTGGTGCTTAATGTAAAAATATATAGTGTAAACGATAAATCACGTTTGAGAATTCTGCTGGCTACTGTATGCAGGCCACCAGGGCACCATAAAGATTTTATCAAAGAATTTGCAGACTTTCTATCAGAATTAGTATTGGCTGCCGATAAAGTACTAATTGTTGGTGATTTAAATATACATGTAGATAATGAAAAAGATGCATTGGGATTGGCACTTAAAGACATTGTAAACTCAATTGGAGTTAGACAACACGTGTCAGGACCCACTCATTGTCGTAATCATACTCTAGATCTAATACAATCACATGGAATAGATGTTGATGCCGTTGAAATTCTGCAGCAGAGCGATGACATCTCAGACCATTATCTAATCTCATGTAAAGTACATTTAGCCAAGGCTGCAAATCCGACTCCGTGTTATAAATATGTTAGACCTATAAATTCTGCCACTAAAGATTGCTTTATCAATAATCTTCCTAATCAGTTTCATCATCTCAGCATCCCGGATAGCTTAGAAGAACTTGATTTTGCAACAGAAACTTTTAACTCTCTCTTTTCCAGCACTTAGATGCAGTTGCTCCGTTGCGCTTAAAGAAGATTAAAGATTATAGTCCTACGCCGTGGTACAACGAGCACACTCAGGCCCTTAAGAGAGCAGCCAGAAAAATGGAGCGCAACTGGAAGAAAACAAAAAGAGAGGTATTTCGGATTTCATGGAAAGAGAGCTCGATTGTTTACAGAGAGGCTTTAAAAGCTGCTAGATCTGCTTATTTTTCAACCCTATTAGAAGAAAATAAACATAATCCTAGATACTTATTTGAAACAGTGGCTAAACTAACGAAAAAGAAAGCTTCAAGCACAGAAGTTTCCGAGCAACACAGTAATGACTTTATGAACTTCTTCACTTATAAGATTGATAATATCAGGGACAAAATTATAACTATGCAACCGTCTACTACAGTATCGCATCAGGGAGTGCATTGTAGTCTCCCTGAGGAAAATGTTTTATTCTTTTGTTCCTATAGGAGAGGAAGAATTCTGCAAACTCGTTAATTCATCTAAATCGACAACTTGTATGTTAGACCCTATACCGACTAAGCTATTGAAAGAGATGCTTCCAGAGATCATAGAAAAAAATGCAACTTGATCCGATCTCAAATCTGCCTTTTCTGTCAAAGATATTAGAAAAAGCAGTATCCTCACAACTGTGTTCCTTTCTTGAAAGAAATGATATCTGCGTGGATTTTCAGTCAGGATTTAGACTGCACCATAGTACTGAAGACAGCACTCATTAGAGTTACAAATGATTTGCTCTTATCATCCAATCGTGGTTGTATCTCTCTGTTAGTGTTACTTGATCTTAGTGCTGCATTTGACACAATTGACCACAACATACTTTTAAATAGACTAGAAAACTATGTTGGCATTAGTGGAATTGCACTAGCATGGTTTAAATGATACTTATCTGACCTTTATCAGTTTGTAGCAGTAAATGAAGAGATGTCTTATCGATCACAAGTTCAGTATGGCGTACCACAAGGCTCAGTACTAGGACCGCTGCTGTTCACTCTGTACATGCTACCATTAGGAGATATCATTAGGAAACATGGAATTAGCTTTCACTGTTATGCCGATGATACTCAGCTCTATATTTCTTCAAAACCTAATGAAACTTACCAATTCACAAAATTAACGGAATGCATAGCTGATATGAAAAACTGGATGCCAATGACCTCAAGACTAGATTATTGTAATGCTCTACTGGGTGGTTGCCCTGCATGCTTAATAAATAAACTACAGCTGGTCCAAAACACAGCAGCTCGAGTTCTTACTAGAACCAGGAAATATGACCATATTAGCCCGGTTCTGTCAACACTGAACTGGCTGCCTATTAAACATCGTATACATTTTAAAATATTTTGATTACTTACAAAGCACTAAATGGTTTATCTCTGCAGTACTTGAGCAAGCTCTTAACGCATTATAGTCCTTCACGTCTATTGCGATCTCAAAATTCGGGCCAGTTGATAATACCTAGAATATCAAAATCGACTGCTGGCGGTAGATCCTTTTCCTATTTAGCACCACGTGTTTGGAACAGTCTTCCTACCATTGTCCGGGAAGCAGACACACTCTGTCTGTTCAAAGCTAGATTAAAGACACATCTCTTTGACCTAGCATTCACATAATACATTATTGACTTCTATAATTCAATGTTAGGCTGCATAGATTAGGTCAGCCGGAACTGGGAACACTTCCCTTAAATCTTAATGTACTCGTTACATCATAAGAAGAATGGCATCTACGCTAATTTTAGTGTCTTTGTTTATCCCGAGGTTTTCCCGCAGCCTACCGGATCCAGGCCGTATCCAGATCTGACTAGGAGCTTTGCCTGGACCCGATGACAACGCAGTGCTGAAGTGCCAACTAGCCTCTCCCTATGGAGGATCCCTTTCCCACTCTACAGATAAAACGTTGTGATTCCGGTTCGCGTACCCACCCCGAAGTGATAAAATAAAACAAAATTCTGTATCAAATTACAATTACTGTAAATCCAGCCTCTAGTTCATAAACGCCAGAGGAGAACTGGCCCCCGACTGAGCCTGGGTTCTCCCAAGGTTTTTTTTCTCTCCATTAAGTCACCTGATGGAGTTTTAGGACACCAGTAGGTCACTTGATGGAGTTTTTCGGTTCCTTGCCACTGTTGCCTTTGGCTTGCTCAGTTGGGGATATTCAAATTAATTAACCAAGCATTAATACCATTGATCAGCCCTACCAAACGTGGATGTTTTTTCCACTAAGAAACAAACATTGTTATGTTATTTGATTGATACTGTTAAGCTGCTTTGATGCAATTTATATAATGAAAAGCGCTATATAAATACACTTGACTTGACTATTAAGTACATGAACTGTTTTAGCAATGCATAGTAACAACCCAACTTAGTGTCATGGTAGTGACTTTTGCACAGTGCAAACACCACTCACATTTTCTCCACAAAATGTTTAGTCTAGATGAGTATTTGGACTTTCAAATTAAAAAACAGAACAAATCAGAAACAGGAGGCAATGAATAAACAAACACTTAGATGAGATTTCACTCATGCTTTCAGACTTTCAGAGTTTTTAGTGTCGGAGGACTCATTTTGGGATCCGAATTGACTTTTCACACTTGAAATTGTCATTCTTAACCCTGGGCAGCCATTGGTCATGTTGTTCCATATTTAAGACACAAACACCATATTTCATATTGTCACGATGTGGGTGTTGTGTTTGGGTATCTTGTTCTTGTCTGTCATGTGTTCCCCTGTCCTTTCATGTTTCAGCTGTTCCCTGTTTTGTTGATTAGTCTCCCCATGTGTTTCTAATTAGCCACGCCCCCTTGTTATCTTGTTTAGCTTGTTTGCCTGTCTTTTTATACCTCGGTGTTTCAGTTGTGGTTTGTCGGTCGTTGTCCTTGCTTTAGTGTTCCTTGTTTCTCTGTTATTTTGATTAAATATGCTGCAATTGGATTCTCTCTCTGCTTCGTCCTTCCGGCATCATGACAGAACGATCGACCACACTGAATCCAGCAGCATATTTGCCAGTGTCTCATCTCCAGCCACCGAGCGGAGGAGAGGCCACTCTTTTGAGGGGACCCGGTTGGTCAAGTTTCGTGGGACACGTGGAGGCCTCAGTAGAGGAGGTGGTCGAGAGGAGCCCCGACACCACTCTCCACGCTGGCCATTTTTCGACCCTGGGTTGGTGATGTCCAGCCCAGGGCCCCATTCGCCACTGGTCCCGTCCCGCCCAGAGATTCACGTCAGCCACGTCCAGCCAGAGCCTCACGTCAACCACGTCCAGCTAGAGCTTCGCGTCCGCCACGTCCAGCCAGAGCTTCACGTCAGCCACGTCCAGCCAGAGCCAGTCTTCGAGCAAAAGCCAGAGCCCTCGCCGCTGACGCCGTCCAGCCCAGAGCCCTCGCCGCTGACGCCTTCCAGCCCAGAGCCCTCGCCGCTGACGCCGTCTAGCACAGAGCCCTCGCCGCTGGTCCAGTCCAGTCCAGCGCCCTCACCGCTGGTCCCGTCCAGTCCAGCGCCCTCTCGCTCTCGGAGACGGAGGAGGAAGAGGACTTCCCGCGTCCCGCAATACCTGGAAGTCCTCCCTGTACTTCCTGTCAGCCCAGAGTCCTCGCCGCTGGTCCCGGCCGAGCCAGAGACTGTTCACGTCACGTCTGCCGAGCCAGAGACTGTTCACGTCACGTTTTCCGAGCCAGAGACTGTTCACGTCACGTCTGCCGAGCCAGAGACTGTTCACGTCACTTCTGCCCAGTCAGAGACTGTTCACGTCACGTCTGCCGAGCCAGAGACTGTTCACGTCACGTCTGCCGAGCCAGAGACTGTTCACGTCACGTCTGCCGAGCCAGAGACTGTTCACGTCACGTCTGCCGAGCCAGAGACTGTTCACGTCACGTCTGCCAAGCCAGAGACTGTTCACGTCACGTCTGCCGATCCAGAGACTTTTCACGTCATCTGCCGATCCAGAGACTGTTCACGTCACTTCTGCCCAGTCAGAGACTGTTCACGTCACTTCTGCCCAGTCAGAGACTGTTCACGTCACGTCTGCCGAGCCAGAGACTGTTCACGTTAAGTCTGCTGATCCAGAGACTGTTCACGTCACGTCTGCCGATCCAGAGACTGTTCACGTCACGTCTGCCGATCCAGAGACTGTTCACGTCACTTCTGCCGATCCAGAGACTGTTCACGTCACTTCTGCCGATCCAGAGACTGTTCACGTCACTCCTGCCCATCC
This sequence comes from Meda fulgida, assembly GCA_030578275.1. Taxonomy (NCBI): domain Eukaryota; kingdom Metazoa; phylum Chordata; class Actinopteri; order Cypriniformes; family Leuciscidae; genus Meda; species Meda fulgida. The sequence continues at coordinate 5,007,547 of CM060640.1, forward strand.
AGAGACGGTTCACGTCACGTCTGCCCAGTCAGAGCCTATTCACGTCACGTCTGCCATGTCAGAGACGCTTCACATCTCTTCTACCGAGCCAGTGTCTACGGACAAGATGGCCGCCTCCGAGCCAGTGTCTACGGACAGGATGGCCGCCTCCGAGCCAATGTCTACGGACAAGATGGCCGCCTCCGAGCCAGTGTCTACGGACAAGATGGCCGCCTCCGAGGCAGTGTCTAAGGACAAGATGGCCGCCTCCGAGCCAGTGTCTACGGACAGGATGGCCGCCTCCGAGCCAGTGTCTACGGACAGGATGGCCGCCTCCGAGCCAGTGTCTACGGACAAGATGGCCGCCTCCGAGCCAGTGTCTACGGACAAGATGGCCGCCTCCGAGCCAGTGTCTACGGACAAGATGGCCGCCTCCGAGCCAGTGTCTACGGACAAGATGGCCGCCTCCGAGCCAGTGTCTACGGACAAGATGGCCGCCTCCGAGCCAGTGTCTACGGACAAGATGGCCGCCTCCGAGCCAGTGTCTACGGTCAAGATGGTCGTTTCCGAGCCAGAGTCTGTTCCTGTTCCAGAGCCAGTGTCTGATATGCCTGAGTCAATGTTTGTTTCTGTGTTTGTGTCTGTCCTTGTGGCCGCTACTGTTCTAGTGGCTGCTGAGCCGGTGTCGGTTCCCGTTCCTGAGCCGGTGTCTGCTCCCGAGCCAGGGTGTGTGTTGTCTGTTCCCGAGCCAGTGTGTGTGTTGTCTGTTCCCGAGTCAGTTCCCGAGCCAGTGTGTGTGCTGTCTGCTCCCGGGCCAGTGTGTGTGCTGTCTGCTCCCGGGCCAGTGTGTGTGCTGTCTGCTCCCGGGCCAGTGTGTGTGCTGTCTGCTCCCGGGCCAGTGTGTGTGCTGTCTGCTCCCGGGCCAGTGTGTGTGCTGTCTGCTCCCGGGCCAGTGTGTGTGCTGTCTGCTCCCGAGCCAGTGTGTGTGCTGTCTGCTCCCGAGCCAGTGTGTGTGCTGTCTGCTCCCGAGCCAGTGTGTGTGCTGTCTGCTCCCGAGCCAGTGTGTGTGCTGTCTGCTCCCGAGCCAGTGTGTGTGCTGTCTGCTCCCGAGCCAGTGTGTGTGCTGTCTGCTCCCGAGCCAGTGTGTGTGCTGTCTGCTCCCAAGTCAGTGTGTGAGTTGTCTGTTCCCGAGCCAGTTCCTGAGCCAGTTCCCGAGCCAGTGTGTGTGTTGTCTGTTCCTGAGCCGGTGTCTGATATTCCTGAGTCAATGTTTGTTTCTGTGTTTGTGTCTTTCCTTGTGGCCGCTACTGTTCTAGTGGCTGCTGAGCCGGTGTCTGTTCCCGTTCCTGAGCCGGTGTCTGTTCCCGAGCCAGTGTGTGTGTTGTCCGCTCCCGAGCCAGTGTGTGTGTTGTCTGCTCCCGAGCCAGTATGTGTGCTGTCTGCTCCCAAGCCAGTGTGTGTGTTGTCAGCTCCCGAGCCAGTGTGTGGGTTGTCTGTTCCTGAGCCCGAGCCAGTGTGTGTGTTGTCAGCTCCCGAGCCAGTGTGTGAGTTGTCTGTTCCCGAGCCAGTTCCCGAGCCAGTGTGTGTGTTGTCTGACTCAGGAATATCAGACACCGGCTCAGGAACAGACAACACACACACTGGCTCGGGAACTGGCTCGGGAACAGACAACTCACACACTGGCTCGGGAGCTGACAACACACACACTGGCTCGGGCTCAGGAACAGACAACCCACACACTGGCTCGGGAGCAGACAACACACACACTGGCTTGGGAGCAGACAGCACACATACTGGCTCGGGAGCAGACAACACACACACTGGCTCGGGAGCAGACAACACACACACTGGCTCGGGAACAGACACCGGCTCAGGAACAGCAGACACCGGCTCAGGAACAGCAGACACCGGCTCAGCAGCCCCTAGAACAGTAGCGGCCCCAAGGACAGACACAAACATTGACTCAGGAATATCAGACACCGGCTCAGGAACAATGTTTGTGTCTGTCCTTGGGGCCGCTACTGTTCTAGGGGCTGCTGAGCCGGTGTCTGTTCCCGTTCCTGAGCCGGTGTCTGTTCCCGAGCCAGGGTGTGTGTTGTCTGCTCCCGAGCCAGTGTGTGTGTTGTCTGCTCCCGAGCCAGTGTGTGTGTTGTCTGCTCCCGAACCAGTGTGTGTGTTGTCTGCTCCCGAGCCAGTGTGTGTGCTGTCTGCTCCCGAGCCAGTGTGTGTGCTGCCTGTCCCCGAGCCAGTTCCCGAGCCAGGGTGTGTGTTGTCTGCTCCCGAGCCAGTGTGTGTGTTGTCTGCTCTCGAGCCAGTGTGTGTGTTGTCTGCTCCCGAGCCAGTGTGTGTGTTGTCTGCTCCCGAGCCAGTGTGTGTGCTGTCTGCTCCCGAGCCAGTTCCCGAGCCAGTGTGTGTGTTGTCTGCTGTTCCTGAGCCGGTGTCTGCTGTTCCTGAGCCGGTGTCTGCTGTTCCTGAGCCGGTGTCTGCTGTTCCTGAGCCGGTGTCTGCTGTTCCTGAGCCGGTGTCTGCTGTTCCTGAGCCGGTGTCTGTTCCCGAGCCAGTGTGTGTGTTGTCTGCTCCCGAGCCAGTGTGTGTGTTGTCTGCTCCCGAGCCAGTATGTGTGCTGTCTGCTCCCAAGCCAGTGTGTGTGTTGTCTGCTCCCGAGCCAGTGTGTGGGTTGTCTGTTCCTGAGCCCGAGCCAGTGTGTGTGTTGTCAGCTCCCGAGCCAGTGTGTGAGTTATCTGTTCCCGAGCCAGTTCCCGAGCCAGTGTGTGTGTTGTCTGTTCCTGAGCCGGTGTCTGATATTCCTGAGTCAATGTTTGTGTCTGTCCTTGGGGCCGCTACTGTTCTAGCGGCTGCTGAGCCGGTGTCTGTTCCCGTTCCTGAGCCGGTGTCTGTTCCCGAGCCAGGGTGTGTGTTGTCTGCTCCCGAGCCAGTGTGTGTGTTGTCTGCTCCCGAGCCAGTGTGTGTGTTGTCTGCTCCCGAGCCAGTGTGTGTGTTGTGTGCTCCCGAGCCAGTGTGTGCTGTCTGCTCCCGAGCCAGTGTGTGTGCTGTCTGTTCCTAGGCTATGTCACGATGTGGGTGTTGTGTTTGGGTATCTTGTTCTTGTCTGTCATGTGTTCCCCTGTCCTTTCATGTTTCAGCTGTTCCCTGTTTTGTTGATTAGTCTCCCCATGTGTTTTTAATTAGCCACGCCCCCTTGTTATCTTGTTTAGCTTGTTTGCCTGTCTTTTTATACCTCTGTGTTTCAGTTGTGGACATTTTACTCTGTAATTTGTAAACCCTCTTAATGTTCTTCTATTTGTAATTTCATGTTTGGATTTTATGAAGTTATTAACACTGATTGGACAAATACAGTACACAACCTGATTTAATAATAACTCCTTGAAAAATAACAGAAAATAAAACTTTTCTCAAATACTATTTAGAGTGACACATTGGTCACTGTCAACAACCTTTTACTCACCGTTTGGTAAAAACGACAAATAATGAAATATTTCAGGCTTTATTTTGTACTCTATTTGTTGAAGGCTCCAGAAATCTACTGAACTAAGAGTTTCATGCAATTTGTACAAAGTTAAATGTCAGACATCTGTGCAAACACACGGACGTGGATTCTCTCTTGTTTCTGTGTCAGATTCCAGCATATGAAGAAAGCGAGATGCTGTGTTAGCAAACCCTTCCTCCAAAGAGTTTTCCTGAAACAGATATTCACATCCTGGCCTGAAAAAACACTGAAGCATTCACAGCATGAATCTCCTCATTTTTCCTGATAGTCCAATTTTCCTAAACAATACAGTCATTTTTTTGTTGCTTCTGACACAAGTATGGATATGGAGAATTGATTTGGAAAATCGGAATGTTTACCACAGTAAAAAAGACTGATCTACCCTTTCTAGATGTGAACAGTGACTCATACTCAAGTGACAAATGATTTTCTAAAACAAAATGTTCCACATTTATCCCACAGAAAACAAGAAGAAAGAAGATTTGAACACTGGAATTATGTGCCTTCAACGGGCCAATCAGAAAAAAATATTTGGTAACACTTTATTTGAAGGGGTGTGCATAAGACTGACATGACACTGTCATAAACATGACATTACACCTGTCATGAACATGAAGGAGTCTTTATGAATGTTTATGACTGTTGTCATTAAGTGTCATTCGGTAAATGATGACACTTTTAATGCAAAGTTGACATGGTTTAAAATGTCTTTGCTATGATAATTAGACCTGTTATGACATATTTGTGACAGGTTGACAGGTTACGATTTCTTGGTTAATGTCAAGTTGTCATAAGACATTTTAAACCATGTCAACTTTGCATTAAAAGTGTCATAATTTACCGAATGACACTAAATGACAACAGTCATAAACATTCATAAAGACTCCTTCATGTTCATGGCAGGTGTTATGTCATGTTTATGACAGTGTCATGTCAGTCTTATACACACCCCTTCAAATAAAGTGTTACCAAATATTTAATAAGAACTTTGTTATACTGGACCACATGAGAAGAGCTTAATTTTGCTAAACCGTTGCACATTAAAATTATTCAGTATTTTTTTAATGAACTATTTTTCGTTTAGTTTGAATCCAAAGAATGCTTAGCTTGGATCAGGCAAATCTTCTGTCCGAGGTCATGGTGAATGTGGTTTGGAGGAGTGAAGATCTCAGGAAGTTCATGACTTCTGTTTCCTCAGGCACTGAAATAAAAGCTTTACAAATTACTGGAGTGCATGAAAGTAAGAGTCTGAAGTATAAGACTGCTGTGAGTACATCTGTCAGAAGTTACTAATACTGTTCTATGTACAATTTTATACAGAATTAACTGGATATTTGTCAAGTCAACTCACCTTTATTTATATAGCGCTTTTTACATATATAGTAGCTTTACAGAGATAACTGTGATGTCATCGTCCAGCTCAGTTCTCATGTAATGGTATCAATGCAGCAGATCAATAATATTGTTAAATATTATGTCCCCAACTGAGCAAGCCAAAAGCCACAGTGGCAAGGAACCAAAACTCCATCAGTGACAGAATGGAGAAAAAACCTTGGGAGAACCCAGGCTCAGTCGGGGGCAGTTCTCCTCTGGCCAACGAACCAACAGTGTATGATTATGATTCAGGCAGCGTTATAGATCAGAAGTCAGATTGGAAAACAATCCAAATATTTTTCTGGGTGAAGATCGGAGTCACGCCTTTTGTCTTGTCTTCTTTCTTTCTTTCTTTTTTTTGATGTAAGATCAGACATGATTATTTCTTGACATTCTGCCTGTTCTTAAAATCTGGTGCTACTAGACCACCTTGAGCTTTATTTATTTATTCATTTGTAGTGTTTGTAAACTTATTTTAGAAACTTATAAAATTAGCTTCGAGTTAGATCATCCTCTATTGTTTTTAATAGTTGAATAAAATGGAGATTAAATAAGGTGAATAGAATGGAGGTTAAATAAGTCGGAGAGGTTCTGGGATGTGTTTATTCCTAATGTAATACTATTTATTGTGAATGGTGTGTCAATCCTAGTGTCATGTGACTTCATATTCAAAGGTAAGATTGTTGATTTGATCCAGTTTAAGGCATAGTCTGATATGGCAGAATTATTTCTGTAAGTGATGTTTTGAGATTTTGTATGAAGAGTAATATGTCATCAGCGTATCAAGCAATTTTATGATGGGTGTTATTGTCATTGAGTCTTACTGCAGCAGCTAGAGGCTCTATAAATAGAGCGAAGAGTAATGGCAATCCTTGACTCGTCCCTCGCTGAAGCTGGAGTGGGGATGATAGGATGCCTTTCGATATGACAGATTGATCGTTTTGGTTCTGTTTTCCCTGTGCGTGTATTTTAACCCAGTATCCCAGTGTGTCTGACTAGTTATCCCGTTCACCAGTCGTCTCGTTGATGAACTCATTAGCCCCTGTGTATTTAAGCCGTGTGTTCTGATCAGTTCCTTGTCCTGTCTCCGTTAAACTTAAGATGTGTTATGTCTGTTTTCCTGCAAGTTTTCCTTTGAGTTTTGTGTATTTAAGATTGTTTCTGTGAATTACTTGTCTTTGTGCGCTTAATACTATTACCACCTGTGACACTACTGAGGTATTATATAATATTTTAATCAAGTCAGTAAATGAGTTTCCAAAACCAACATTTTCAAGAGTTGTATAAAGTACCAATTAACTTTATCAAAAGCCTTTTCTGCGTCCAATGATATCATATTATTATCTCTTTTTTGTTGTTTTTTGTTGTTGCTTGTTTGTTTACATTGGTTCATAATGTTGAATAATCATCTGGTGTTGTTTGATGAAACCTGTTTGGTCTGGATGGATGAGATATGAAATTACTGATTCAAAACGCGTGGCCAGGGCTTTACTAATTATTTTTAAATCAGTATTAATAAAGGATAATTAGTCCTCTGAGTATATATTGCCCTCTTTTTAGTACATTGTCTGTGTTTGTGTGTTGTGCACACTTTGCATTTCCTTTCTCTTGTTTGGATTACTGCTTGTTGGTTTAAACTCTTTTGTTTTGTTTAATAAAGACTATGCTCTATTTTAGACCTGCTTTGCCCCACTTAATCTTTATCCTCAGCTCACCTGATATCTATTTTGATAGTCCCATTAAAACATTCTTAAAATATTGTGAAAAAAAAACACTGTAAAAAAAAAGTTAGTAATTTGTTTTTTACGTGGTTGTATGTGGCAAGCAGAATGAGGCTGAGAGCTGCACCGGCTTCGAGTCTCACTACAGTGCAAGATGAGAGAGGACCAGGCCTGGGACATTTACGTTTTGTTGTTTTTATGTGTGTGAGGCAGTCATCCGTGAGGGGCTGCTGCTTTACTGTCATTTTGTGTATTTATTTTAGTTTGTATTATTAAAGTGTTTAAACGTTCACCGGTTCACACCTCCTTCTTCCCTGAACAACTAACCTAATTCAACATCGCCTCGGATCCTGAGCCCAATAGAGAGTCTGACCAAGTGCACGAACTGGCGAAAACATCAAGGACAGCATCCTTGTGGAGTTTTATGGCATGGAATGGAGCCCTCACCCCCACGGCTCCACGTGGGACCTTCGTCCTTGCGGCTACACCTGACTCCCTCGTCCCTCTGACTTCACCTGACTCCCTTGTCCCTCTGACTCCACCTGGCTCCCTCGTCCCCCCGACTCCACCTTGCTCCCTCGTCCCCTCTGCTACACCTGGCTCCCTCATCCCCCAACTCCACCTGGCTTCCTCGTCCCCCCGACTCCACCTTGCTCCCTCGTCCCCTCGGCTACACCTGACTCCCTCATCCCTCCGACTCCACCTGGCTCCCTCGTCCCCTCGGCTACACCTGGCTCCCTCGTCCCCCCAACTCCACCTGGCTCCCTCGTTCCTCTGACTCAACCTGGCTCCCTCGTCCCCCCGACTCCACCTTGCTCCCTCGTCCCCTCGGCTACACCTGGCTCCCTCGTTCCTCTGACTCAACCTGGCTCCCTCGTCCCTCTGACTCCACCTGGCTCCCTCGTCCCCCCGACTCCACCTTGCTCCCTCGTCCCCTCTGCTACACCTGGCTCCCTCATCCCCCGACTCCACCTGGCTTCCTCGTCCCCCCGACTCCACCTTGCTCCCTCGTCCCCTCGGCTACACCTGACTCCCTCATCCCTCCGACTCCACCTGGCTCCCTCGTCCCCTCGGCTACACCTGGCTCCCTCGTCCCCCCAACTCCACCTGGCTCCCTCGTTCCTCTGACTCAACCTGGCTCCCTCGTCCCCCCGACTCCACCTTGCTCCCTCGTCCCCTCGGCTACACCTGGCTCCCTCGTCCCCCCGACTCCACCTGGCTCCCTCGTCCCTCTGACTCCACCTGGCTCCCTCGTCCCTCCGACTTCACCTGGCTCTCTCGTCCCCTCGGCTACACCTGACTCCCTCATCCCTCCAACTCCACCTGGGACCTTCGTCCTCACTGCTATACCAGGCTCCCTCATCCCTCTGACTCCACCTGGCTCCCTCGTCCCCTAGGCAACACCTGACTCCCCCCTCCCTCTGACTCCACCTGGCTCCCTCGTCCCCTTGGCAACACCTGACTCCCTCCTCCCTCTGACTCCACCTGGCTCCCTCGTCCCTCTGACTCCACCTGGCTCCCTCGTCCCCTCGGCTACACCTGGCTCCCTCCTCCCTCTGACTCCACCTGGCTGCCTCGTCACTATGACTCCACCTGGCTCCCTCATCACTACGAATCTGCCTGTCTCCCTCGTCCCTCCGACTCCACCGGCTCCCTCGTCACTCCGACTCCACCTGGCTCCCTCGTCCCCTCGGCTACACCTGGCTCCTTCGTCCCTCCAACTCCACCTGGCTCCCTCGTCCCTCCGGCTACACCTGACTCCCTCGTCCCTCCGGCTACACCTGACTCCCTCCTTCCTCCGGCTACACCTGACTCCCTCATCCCTCTGACTCCACCTGGCTCCCTCGTCCCCTCAACTCCACCAGGCTCCCTCATTCCACCGGTTTCACCTTGGTCAGTCGTTGCTCTTCCTATCCCATGAACTTCCGGGACATGTAACTCTACACCCTTGCCTCATTTAGTATACGTGGTTCTGTAAATATGCAAATGACCCCCGCCTCCACACACTCACACCAGCTCAGAGATCCACTCGTTGACGATCACACGTTTACCTGATTGGTTACAAGGTAGTTTGTGACGTCAGAAACACCAGCGATTTCAAACCACGTTTTTGAGACTGTCTTTGGTTCATTGCAGTTTTACGCAGAAAATACTCAGCAATGCTGTTGACTTATGAATTTACCCATGGTTTGTCTTAAAGCATATTAAAAACACCACACAGACATAAACAACATTAAAAACTTGATTTTCACCACAGGGGGACTTTAACATTTAATCATTTAGTGATATGTGCAGATATGAACTGTGTATAGTCCCCAAAATGTCATACTGTAAACACGAAATGTGTGATAAAGGTTTGCCAACCATACCTGCTTTTTTATTATTATTATTATTATTATTATTATTATTATGTAAATTTGGACTTTTAACATTGCACATTGTACATTTTCAAACTATCATAGAATTCTCAAATGTGTCCTGCTGTTTATGTTTAGTCCTTTTAAATATATTTTCACCTGGTTTAAGAACAATAATGGAAGTCTGAAATTCCATTATAAGCCGTCATTAAAAGTTCAAAGGCGGCAGAACATTACAACTACAGAGAGAGATAATTTAATTTGTGGTCTCATTAACTGTGTTTTATGTACCCAGCCAGAAAATTTACTGTAATAAAAATTCTCACCCACATAATGTTCAAAACCTAAGGGCATTATGACTGAAAATTGTTTCATAAATTCAAAACAACAAAGTGATTCACATAATTACTAATGAATGATGAATCAGGATCATTTTATTAGAAAAAAAATGTTCATAAATGATATAATTATTTCAAAACAAACTATGTCCACGCTAATTTCTCTTAACAATGCTTTTCAAAAAACTCCTCGATAATGAGGTTGTGCACAAAGAGAGGATTCATTTTCACATATGGACTCCAAAATTCACTTTGCTTGTGCTATTCGACTTTTTTCAGTTAAAAAAAAAAAAATTATTGGAAGACACTGAGGACAAAAGTAGTTATTATTTGTGCCTTGATCTGTTGTTTTCTTTACATAGCAGGCAAAGCCAAAACAGTTTATTAAATGAAAATATTAATCTGTCATTCTCTGAGACAATTCCACTATTTTAAATCCATCGAGAGACATAAAAAGGAGGAAAGGAGGAGAGAAACAGATGGGAAAAGCAAAAGACACAATCATTAAGACAGAGAGAGATAGACAGAAAAAAAGATATGAACATAATTACAGGCAAAAGATAAAGACAGAAAGAGAGCACCATTGGAGACGCAAATCTTCAGTAAAATATCAGCTATGTACCAGAGAAGATGTCTGTCCCTCTGTCTGTCTGCCTGTCTGCCTGTCTTTCTGCCTGCCTGTCTGCCTGTCTGTCTGCCTGTCTATATGTTTTTTGCCTCTCTGTCTGCCTGTCTGCCTATCTGCCTGTCTGTCTGTCTGCCTGTCTGCCTGTCTGCCTGTCTGTCTGTCTGCCTGTCTGTCTGTCTGTCTGTCTGTCTGTCTACATGTCTGCCTGCATGTCTGCCTGCCTGCCTGTCTGTCTACATGTCTGTTTGTTTGTCTGCCTGTCTGCCTGCCTGTTTGTCGGTCTGTCTGCTTGCCTGCCTGCCTGTCTGTCTGTCTGTCTTGTCTTGTCTGTCTGTCTATCTATCTGCCTGCCTGTCTGCCTGTCTGTCTGCCTGTATGTCTGTCTGTCTGCCTGTCTGTCTGTCTCTCTGCATGTCTGCCTGTCTGTCTGTCTGTCTGCATGCCTGTCTGTCTGTCTTGTCTTGTCTGTCTGTCTGCCTCCCTGCCTGTCTGTCTACATGTCTGTTTGTTTGTCTGCCTGTCTGCCTGCCTGTTTGTCGGTCTGTCTGCCTGCTTGCCTGCCTGCCTGTCTGTCTGTCTGTCTGTCTTGTCTTGTCTGTCTGTCTGTCTATCTATCTGCCTGTCTGTCTGTCTGCCTGCCTGTCTGTCTGCCTCCCTGCCTGTCTGCCTGTATGTCTGTCTGTCTGCCTGTATGTCTGCCAGTCTGTCTGTCTGTCTGTCTGCCTGCCTATATGTCTATATGTCTATATGACTGTATGCCTGTCTGTCTGCCTGCCTGTCTGTCTGTCTGCCTGTATGTCTGCCTGTATGTCTGTATGGCTGCCTGTCTGCCTGTATGTCTGCCTGTATGTCTGTCTGTGTTTGTGTGTGTGTGTGTGTGTGTGTGTGTCTGCCTGTCTGTGTGTGTGTGTGTGTGTGTGTGTGTGTGTGTGTGTGTGTGTGTGTGTGTGTGTGTGTGTGTGTGTGTGTGTCTGTCTGCCTGTCTGTATGTCTGCCTGTCTGTCTGCCTGTATGTCTGTGTGTGTGTGTGTGTGTTTGTGTGTGTGTGTGTGTGTGTGTGTGTGTGTGTCTGCCTGTCTGTGTGTGTGTGTGTGTGTGTGTGTGTCTGTCTGCCTGTCTGTATGTCTGCCTGTATGTCTGTGTGTGTGTCTGCCTCTGTATGAGTGTGTGTCTGTCTGCCTGTCTGTATGTCTGTCTGCCTGTATGTCTGTGTGTTTAGTCTAATCAGTATTTTTGTTTTGTTTTCCAGTAAAAACATCTAAATATCCTTAAAAACAAAATAAATGTACTTGACACCTGGGTTATCCCTTGTGAAATAGAAGTTCACTTTAGCAAACTATTAAATAGGGGTACTTATTATTGCAATAATATACTTCAACATAATATACTGATATTCAAAATAATTAACCAAGCATTAATACCATTGATCAGCCGTACCAAACGTGGATGTTTTTTCACTAAGAAACAAACATTGTTATGTTATTTGATTGATATTGTGAAGCTGCTTTGATGCAATTTATATTGTGAAAAGCGCTATATAAATACACTTGACTTGACTTAAGTGTGAACTGAAAGTAATGTTTTTTTTTGGAAACTTAATTGCATGTTATTGATAATTAAATGAAAATGTATTATGGTTTAAATTTATATTCAGCGCAGTTAGTTTGTCCCTCTTCTGTAGCACATAAGTAGCCTACATCTTTACATCAAATTTCATAATTCTGTTGGTTAAAGTGCACTGCCAAATGCACTGACAAGCAGTTGTAGTAAATTAAAATACATTTTGATGTAACTTATATTGAAACTTGTATGTCATGTATTTAAATATATTTGTAATTACACATTTGTAATGATGAAGATGCAGTTTAGTACATTTCCATTATATTAACTTAAAATGTAATATCAAATCGCACACTACAGTTACATTTATAATCATGTACGTTGCATGTGCTTTGTATGATAGTCAACATCAATATAAGTGTACTTCTTTAAAACATGATAAAAGATTATTAACACAATGATTTTAACTGTACTTTAAAGTCAAACCTTTTTGACATTATTACAAAGTTCACTTTTTTAAAAAGTGTGTGAAGAAAGTCAGTCAGTCATGAAAGTGCGTTTATAGTACGCTTGAGTTGTCTTTTATTTTACTAATATTACTTTGCCTGCAAGTACAGATTGTAAAAATCTACTTTTAAGATTTGAAGTACACTACAAGTGCACATTCAGTACAATTAAGTGCACTTCTTTTTAACCAGGGATATCTTAGGAATTGAAAGGTATAGTTTTTTTCTGGAAAATAAGACGATAATACTGATTAAGATTTTTTTTTTTTCGTGCAGTTTTTTTCCTTCAAATGCCAGTATGTTCAAACAGTATGCATTGTTTATTTCCCCCTTCCTGTTATATATCCTGCAGTGTATCTGCACAATGTCTGCTGTGTATGTGACTCTTTATTTGCCATTTTTCTCTGATATGTAAAGACATTCGTCTGCATCAGAATGGCGTGTCTGTGCTAACGTATCAGCGCGTGCGAGCGTCACACCATGCCGTTCTCCTGTCGGGGTTTGTGAGTGGTGGAGGTCTGGGGACTGTGCAGAGAGGGCGCTAGTGTGCACAGAAAGCCAGCCAGCAGCGTCAGACCCAGACCGCCCCACGCGCTGAACATGGACCAGCCGTACCCGTGGCTGATGTCCTCCGGCAGGCCGTACAGGTAGCGCGGGTACCGCGAGAGCTCGAAATTAATACCAGCCACACATGTGCACAAGGAAATGATGCAGCAGGTGCCTGTGATGCACAATCACAAATAACACAGTGAGTTTATAACAACAGCATGAACAAAAACAGACAAAAAGATTGTTTTAGCTCACAAAATTGTGTATATTATTTTCAGTTAACTCTTTCCCCCGCCATTAACGAGATTTTCCATAATTTATGATACAACACTTCCCCGCCATTGACAAGTTATTCCGGCAATCCATTTTTTCACTGTAGGGGGCGCTGTTACGAATCTTCTGAAATAATACAGAAATTCAGGATTCAAAAACAAGAGAAGAATATAATCTGAGTAAACCAGGGCTGAATCCGAAATCACTATTCCCTATGTTTGTCCACTAATACAGTTCACTTGAAGGAGTGAATGAAAACGAGTGAGCGAATTCAGACAGCTGTTGAGTGTACATCGGTGGTACACTCGTTATTGCAGTGCATTGTGGGATTGAATAAGTGCACTCAATAACATCCACTATGGTTTCGGACAAATAACGCCCCATTCGAGGGTATAGGGGGCGATTTCGGACTGTGTTTGAATTTTGTAAGGCCTTCATTCGTTAATTTGACGAAGTTGAACGCACTTGAAAATAGCGGCAAAGATTTTCCAGAGGGGAAGTGCTTAGGAAGTTCATAAGTGTATGTCGAAAAGTGGAGTTAAACGCAGCTCAGAACAAGTGGCTAGAAGGAGGAGGTACTTATTACTGCATAAGTATACAAATAATAATCAGACAGGCAGGGCAGCACACACTAAATGTAACGCAGACCGAACACTGAAGGACTGTGAGGGAAGAACTTACACGACAACGTCTCTGTGTAAACAATAAAAACTCGAATCCCTGAAGACGATGACGTCATGCACATGCGTACAGGTCCTTCTCAAAAAATTAGCATATTGTGATAAAGTTCATTATTTTCCATAATGTAATGATAAAAATTAAACTTTCATATGTTTTAGATTCATTGCATACCAACTGAAATATTTCAGGTGTTTTATTGTTTTAATACTGATGATTTTGGCATACAGCTCATGAAAACCCAAAATTCCTGTCTCAAAAAATTAGCATATTATGAAAAGGTTCTTTTAAACGAGCTATTAACCTAATCATCTGAATCAACGAATTAACTCTAAACACCTGCAAAAGATTCCTGAGGCTTTTAAAAACTCCCAGCCTGTTTCATTACTCAAAACCGCAATCATGGGTAAGACTGCCGACCTGACTGCTGTCCAGAAGGCCATCATTGACACCCTCAAGCAAGAGGGTAAGACACAGAAAGACATTTCTGAACAAATAGGCTGTTCCCAGAGTGCTGTATCAAGGCACCTCAGTGGGAAGTCTGTGGGAAGAAAAAAGTGTGGCAAAAAACGCTGCACAACGAGAAGAGGTGACCGGACCCTGAGGAAGATTGTGGAGAAGGACCGATTCCAGACCTTGGGGGACCTGCGGAAGCAGTGGACTGAGTCTGGAGTAGAAACATCCAGAGCCACCGTGCACAGGCCTGTGCAGGAAATGGGCTACAGGTGCCGCATTCCCCAGGTCAAGCCACTTTTGAACCAGAAACAGCGGCAGAAGCGCCTGACCTGGGCTACAGAGAAGCAGCACTGGACTGTTGCTCAGTGGTTGTATGTCATTCGGAAATCAAGGTGCCAGAGTCTTGAGGAAGACTGGGGAGAAGGAAATGCCAAAATACCTGAAGTCCAGTGTCAAGTACCCACAGTCAGTGATGGTCTGGGGTGCCATGTCAGCTGCTGGTGTTGGTCCACCGTGTTTTATCAAGGGCAGGGTCAATGCAGCTAGCTATCAGGAGATTTTGGAGCACTTCATGCTTCCACCTGCTGAAAAGCTTTATGGAGATGAAGATTTCATTTTTCAGCACGACCTGGTGCCTGCTCACAGTGCCAAAACCACTGGTAAATGGTTTACTGACCATGGTATTACTGTGCTCAATTGGCCTGCCAACTCTCCTGACCTGAACCCCATAGAGAATCTGTGGGATATTGTGAAGAGAAAGTTGAGAGACGCAAGACCAACACTCTGGATGAGCTTAAGGCCGCTCTCGAAGCATCCTGGGCCTCCAGAACACCTCAGCAGTGCCACAGGCTGATTGCCTCCATGCAACGCCGCATTGAAGCAGTCATTTCTGCAAAAGGAATCCCGACCAAGTATTGAGTGCATAACTGAACATAATTATTTGAAGGTTGACTTTTTTGTATTAAAAACACTTCTTTTATTGGTCGGATGAAATATGCTAAGTTTTTTGAGACAGGAATTTTGGGTTTTCATGAGCTGTATGCCAAAATCATCAGTATTAAAACAATAAAACACCTGAAATATTTCAGTTGGTGTGCAATGAATCTAAAATATATAAAAGTTTAATTTTTATCATTACATTATGGAAAATAATTAACTTTATCACAATATGCTAATTTTTTTAGAAGGACCTGTATTACGTGTTAGTCGTTTTCACGGATCGTTTTGACAATGGTGTTGTCGGTACGCGGAAAACTCAAAGAAAAAACGTCTCCATTTTAAGCATATCGTTGTCATGTTAACGCACCCTTAGTGATTCAAACAAGATAATTAATGACATGAAAAGAATTAACTAATAACAGTAACCATAGAAACAAAGGTGTGGCGGGAAATCCAACAAAGGAGCACATGATGTGAATGAAAACAAACTAAAGTCCATGATAACTAAGACAAGCTGAACACAACTGTGACAGAGACGGGGTGATGGAGGGATGCTGAAAAACGTAGACTACTCTCGTGCTGAATGGATAGATCATTTGTTCCTCCCAAAAATATTGCTGACAGGCAACTTAAAAATAAAACGCTGGCGGGAAAATAGTTAATTCAACACAATGGAAATGAAAAAGTCAAGTTGAGCCCTTTGTATTGTGGAATGCAATATTCTGTGCATACAGAAACACTGCATACTGTGCACAGTGCACGTATTACACTTCTACTGGGAGTAATATGCCGTGTTTTCTTCTCTCTGTAATACACTGCCACCTAGTGGTTGTTTGTAGTGTTACAGGAGACCTGAGCGAGTCTCACCTCCCATGAGGAAGAGCAGTCCGGCTACATACTGCATCAGCTCGTTGTGCCTCCAGCAGCCCAGCAGGCCAACCATCCAGCCAAACAAGATGATGGACACAGCCATACCGATGAAACCTGCAGTCATCCGCTGCAGATCTGCAGGGAAACAGAGAGTGAGGATCCATTGTGAAAAAGAAGTATTTCATTGTATTGGATGTGAACGTTTACAGTAGGCTTCAAATCTTTTGTTTGAATTATATTTTCACTCACAGATAATATAATATTAATATAATAAAAGGCCACTTATGATTTTTATGCCATTTCTTACTAAACTTAAGGACACTTTTAGTGCAGTTTGTAATAATGTAAAATTATTAAATGTATTAATATTAATATATGTATATATATATATATATATATATATATATATATATATATATATATATATATATATATATATATATATATATATGCAACACTTTTGTTTTTGCCCCCATTTTTCATGAGCTGAACTCAAAGATCTAAGACTTTTTGTACACAAAAGGCCAATTTCTCTCAAATATTGTTCACAAATCTGTGTTAGTGAGCACTTCTCCTTCGCCGAGATAATCCACCCACCTCACAGTGTGGCATATCAAGATGCTGATTAGACAGCATGATTATTGCCCAGGTGTGCCTTAGGCTGGCCACAATAAAAGGCCACTATAAAATGTGACCCCGTCTGTGAACCCCCGGCTAAAGTCGCAGAATCTAATTATGAGTAAAAGAGCGTCAAAGTTGTCATAGCCATAAAAATGACAAAAATAGGTC
Source organism: Meda fulgida (assembly GCA_030578275.1). NCBI lineage: Eukaryota > Metazoa > Chordata > Actinopteri > Cypriniformes > Leuciscidae > Meda > Meda fulgida. The sequence continues at coordinate 5,024,072 of CM060640.1, forward strand.
ATGTCTGTTAATTGCTGTAAATGATAGATTATATCGAAGTATTTGAGATGCAATACTCAAATTCTTATTTATAACATGATAAATTTAGAAATTAATGATTTTATTGACACTACGTTAAACTTTTGCGAGAAAAAATAACCCGGGCGTGGGCTTCCTTAACTTTGATTTCTGTGTTTATTTCGGCGCAACAACACCTGATGATTCTTACACCATTCGGTTCAGGAACTTCTTTTCTACAATAAGAAAGAGTAAACAGACCTTATATCAATCCGCACGAGCAGCAATCACTTCAGCACTAGTTAAGGCACACAGAAAAAAAGCGATTTAAGCCGGTTCAGATATCTGTGGAGATTGTTTCCTGTCCTCGCCAATATTAAGAATAGCTTATTTGTTTTGTAGCTCAATATTCTGCCAATTCAATAATCTTTTTTTAAGGACATTTTAGGCCTGCTACGTGTCAATATAATTATTTAGCTTGATGGTGATGCGTTGTTTTGATGAACTATCTGACATGGCGCCGCCGAAGCATGAGCAGGAACGGAAAATAGTTGATTGCTTAAACAGCTTGTTTGATATTAATCTCGGTGGAATTATGATATAACCGGTTTTATAGTCGTTTAATTTCTGAAGGATGATGACGGTAAGGATGATGGACACATTCGAGGACGAAACTGATGAGGAATTTGACGGTAAGTTTTTGTCTTTTTTTGTTAATGCTAAACGAATGTATAGCTACTGTAAATACTGTCAGTGTTCAGCTAATGTAATGCTAACACAGAATTAATCCTGTGATGCAAAAATAGTGGATTTAAATGTTTATTACAGATTTGTTGATTGGGATTGGGCCAGTTTAAATTAATTACGTTTATGACATTATGTTTATTTGTTTGATTACACACTGAACTGAAGTCTTTCCACTCATAGCCTTCCCCTCAATTAATCAGATCCAGTCTGACTAAACTGAAAAACGATCTTCATATAAAGTCCTTTACTATCCACTTTATTATCCACTTCTGGACATGCGCATCATAAAAAACTATGGATAATTATGGATACTATGCAGGATAACTATGGATCAAATGTGTTGCAGTTTTAAAAGTAAGCTTTTTTAAAAAAAAAATGGAATTTCTCAAAAACATGATTTTTTGAGTCTGAAATTCAGCAAATCTTTGACATAGCCTTACTCAATCAATATTAAAGATATCAAGGTTATATTTTCACAGAATGTTCTCTACATTATGTAGGATGATTTTATGTCGAAAACAGTGAATCACAAAAAAATGACAACGGTTTTCCAAAGCAGTCCCGAGCCCGTGTGGCTGTATTTAACAGTGGCATTTAGAAATGTCATTTTTGAACTGTTTGACAACTCTCTCATGATATTTGGCATGAAGTGGTGAGTCATGACCCATCTTTGCTTGCAAAGACACATGCTCTTTTGTTGCTGCAACACACTGCAAAAAAAAGTTTTGACAGAAGCAAAACAAAAGTGAAAAGCTGCTCTAAAGATGCTCTTTTTACAGTCAATCCCGACTCCCTCGCTTATTACGATTCACCAACGTATTGTGGACTGTTTCAAAAGAGTTTAACTTAAATGTTTTATAAGCTTTTCACTCGACCTTTCTTTGCCGTGTTTTGCAGCCATCAAAATGTGTTTCTATACAAAATACACTTAAGTACGTCCGTCTTATTTTTCTTTTATTTTTGTCAATTAAATAAAGATTCAAGAGAATTAACAAGTCACAGATTCTTGATTTTATCGCATTTTACAAAATGTCCCAACTTGTCTGTATTTGGGGCTGTATGTACTGTATATGCAGAGCAGAATTCTGCTGAATGCCTTCATTTTAAGGCCTTTTCTTTTCTTTTTCAGTATTATATAACATTAACATTAAGAGGTTCCACTAAAAATGATAAGTTGTTCAAATACTTTTTACAAATTTGAACATCTGTCAGTTTATTACTGTCATGTTACGAAAGCTTTTGTATAAAGAGCCATATAAATAAATGTGACTTGACTACATGGCTTTAAAACAGTTCAAACTTTTAAAACTGATTTCTACTTTCTGACCAGGCTACACCAAAGTTGTAATCTAGTTTGTGTTACTGTAAACAATAGTTTAGTATATTTATTGTGGTATATATAGATTATGGTTTAAATACATCTACATATATATATATATTAAATAAATCCATCATGAACAATCTGTCACATATTAGTTTAGCTTATAATTTTGAATTCTCATTATATGGCATAATATGCTAAATAAGTGTTCAGTGTTTTTTAACCATTTCTAGATTCTAGCATTACTGGTGACTGCCTTCATGTACTGATTCTCGGAGATGGATTCAAACCAGGTTAAATGTGTGAAACTGAGCAAAGAGTACTACACTGCAATTAATAGTTGAAAGCAAAAGAACAGATTAGATAAATGATTCAATAAAGATGTGAATTGCAGATGTGGGCCTGCAAATGTATGAGTCATTTTAATGATGCTTTAATACAAAGTAGCTCATAATACACTTATCACATGTTAAGAGTGTTCATGGTTCACAGATCAACGTGAGACTGAAACCTGCAGACTCTCAGACTCGAACCTTGCAGTGAATATGACATGATCTGACTTACGGAGCGCGTGCCACTCGTCTTGTCTGATAGTCTTGGTGATGTTCACTGGCAGATTCCGTGGGATATTCGCTGAGGAATAGTAATACTTCACCGGCGTGCAGCGTTGAAGCAAACCTGCAGAAATTCACAGAAACTTCAGTAATAATAGTGAGGATCGCGTAAGACATTTGTGTGTAAGACATTTACAGGAACTTAACTGTGGTGTCAAATCCTTTATTTGGATTATGATCAATAAACTTTCAAACTGGACCTCAAAAACATCAGTCAACCAAGTCAATTTACTGTCATGTCCTGCTAAGGCATCTGCATCGCATTGCCCTGAAACACTTTATCATTTATCACATTAAGAAGCTTGTAAATGCATCAATGCATGAAATAATCCATTAGTTTTAGATTAAGTAGAAATAGAATACTGCTTTTGGGATTCGAGCTATCAAAAGGGGAACAAATGTAACATATTCCAGAGGTAGTGCACGTGTTTTTTTATGTTTTTTTGTTTTTTTTTTTCAAATGGATGCCATGCACTGCCCTGACAGACTCCATCTGTTTCTGTTTTTTAGTATAAATGTGATGAATGTGTGAACATGAGCGTGTGTCTAGTGTTGATGTGAGAGATCAGCACCCTGGATAGCGCCAAACATTCTTCAACACTCATTCATATGCTCAACAAACACACAAACACTAGTTCAAAATCAACTCGGAATCTGGTTACTGTTCACACAGGGCCTGATCACCATCATCACCTTTAAAAATCAGATCCTCGTTCTCCAGATCGAACCCTTCTCGGTGGCATTTCCTCCACAGCCCGGTCGTGGTCGAGTTGTAGCTGCGGCTGCAGCGTGACTCCATGGCGGGCGCGGGGTGCAGGGATTCCCGCAGAGGAGCCGCTATCGGTCGCATCCGGAGAGGGAGGTTTTGGTTGGAAATATATATGTATCCTGGGTCATTTCTCTTGCTGGCGTATTTTTTGCATCGGTCCCGGTGTTTCCGCGCATCTGTTTCGTACCAGTAGTCTGTGCTGATGGCCATGGTCAAGAGCCAAATGGAACAGAAGGCCAGGAAGAGCCCGGATGCTGTTAATATCCTCATGATGCCCGCGGACAACTGTCACATTTTGCACCGAACCCATATCATCCTAAACCCGACATAACAAGACGACACATATGTTGTTGGAGCTCTAGACAGACATGCCTGTCCTCTGCTGCTGCTCTTTTGGAGTCGGGGTGAAGGAGAGCCAATGCCGACACTGGAGACTGCTGATGAAAGCGCTCCGGATTCGTCAGACAACAGCTGTGTTGCCGCTGTCTCCAGAAAGGATATTCGGGCGAATATTATAAAGCCTGTCGATACGTCAAAAAAAAAAAAAAAAATGAAAGGGAAAAGTATACTAATGGATAAAAATGCAGGACCATCGAGATTTTTGACATTAAAACTTTTTTTTTTTTTTTGGTGTCAAAAAAATCGCTTGGTCCTCAGCAATTCTCTTTATTGTAATAAAAAAGATTAAAAACAAGTAAATAAGAGACACGGACTAGTCATACTATCTTAGTAACTGTCATAATATACATGCTTTTCTTATCTGGTTTGTTGCTTTTAAAAGAAAAACTGTTTTTTATTATAATTATTTATAATTATTTTTATTATTATTAGTAGTAGTAGTAGTAGTAGTGGTAGTTGTTGTAGTACTATAGTAGTAGGCTAATAGTAGGCCTATTAAAATTCAATTCGACGATTTTTGCTAAAAGATAGGCATTATATTAAAAATGAATTTAAAATAATATAAAAAATAAAACGTATTTTTTTAAACAAAACAGATTTTATTTTTATTTCTTAATAAAACAGACAAATACATACATGCATACAAACATCTGGGAAATCGAGCCAGTCAGAAAAGAGCTATGGGGACGCCATCAATATCATACAGTCGCAGTGCTTCTCTGAGCACACAGGAGAAGTGGCATGTTACTGTGAGAAACAGTGGGCATTTTATGAACAAAAAAAATCTGGAAGGAAAGTAAAACATTGTATCAAGTTTTTTGCCTATAGCAATCACTGAATTGAAGAGACAGTTTTGTGACTTGCATAACAGAAAGTAGCTATTTCTCTGGTTCAATTTGATGCTTTGCATTCATGCTAACTTCAACCCCACATGATTGCAACCCCTCAGCTAAGTTCTGGCTGTTTGGGGTGGGGATACTTTAAAAAGCTCTCATTGTTACATCTATCCCCAGCCTGTGTCCCTGGGGTATAGGTTGTAACAACGGAACTCTTTGTGTTTGACAGTAACTCACATAATTTGTGTTTGAGTTGTACATGTCCAAGTGAGGTATATTTGTAGCTGACAAATGTGGCTACCATGTATCAACTTTTGAGAGATATAGCACAAAAAGTCTTCGGTCTCCCCCATACCAGCAGGGCTGTAGCTAATGTGTCCGGGCCCCGGTGCAGGTTGTTGCTGTTGGCCCCCCTCGGTTGTCTCGTTCCTTTGGGGGGTGGGGTGGGGAGGGTTACCCCCTCTGTATTCTAGGGGCCCACGGCTTTCAGGGGGCTCCTAGAATCGTCATCACCTTTTAGCTTTCTAGCGACGGCCCCGCATATGAAATAAACGACCTGAACGGATTGTTCTGTAATTCCCGCATTAAGTGCAACTTTATGTGGTATGAATCGAACTGAATAGATTTAAAAATAACTCTTGACATATGAATTTTGTTAAAGCGATATTATTAATGTTATTATTATTATTATTATTATCATCATCATCACAGGATAGCATTGCTCATCTAAAAACAGTTAAGACCGTCTTGGAATTCAAGCCTATACTGATCTAAGCTGTTTTTGGCCAGGTGTAAAAAAGTCTTCATCGCCAGCAGATGTGGACATAAGCAAGAAACACTTCATTGCCAGATGATGGAGGCAGAGCATCAGCACTGCTCATGGCCATGTTTAGCACTTGCAAACTGCATACTGTCATTGAGTACTGCAGCACTTACAGTTTTTCTCAGTGGCTTTGGTTCATTTCTCGAATCATCCTCGACATTTGCAAAACAGTAAGTGCATTTTTCAAAACAATTCTTGCAAATAGCAAAACACCATGGATTACCTGCAAAAGCCAATTTCTTGCTCATCCATCTCTCAAAAGTAAATATCTGTGTCAATGAACATGTCAGTCCTTGTGACTAAGCAGTCAGATTGTCAATATAACAGTGTACTCTGAAGGGATGTGCTGATGTAAACTATGGCTAAAGTTTGGATGACAATTATTGTAAATACACCTCAGTGTATGTGGGAGTTTGCTGCAAGAGACTGGACAAGATCCACATTAACGTTTTTACTGTTTGTACTGTAATTTGTTGACAGGCCATGTCATTGTGATACAGAAAGGAAAAAACAGCACTGCATAGCACAAAGAAAAAAAAAAGTAGAAATGTGAACATAGGACAATCTCCTTAAGGAAAACTGTACAAGTATATTATGACAACTTGTTCAACCATTTTGCATGTAAAGACTAAACAGTTGTGGGGGTGAGACTATTCAACAGAGACCCATTATAATACATGTTGATCGACATGACATAAGCAATTGATCATAGGAAACAGCAGAGAATTGTACATAATCATTTGCATGGATGTACCAAAGCATTTGCAACTGAGAAACTGCTTTCTTGATGTGCACAAGTGACACAATGATGTGAAGATTGAATAGGTAGTTTTTAGAATTTCAATTCTGATCTGAGAAATGTACCAAAGTGACTGAGAAAACTGTAAAATAATGGGTTGTCAAATGTAATTTTTTGCATCTTTATTCAAAAAATGTAAAAAAGTAATCAGGATCAGTTGTTCTCTGTTTAGGGTTCTTTATTGTCTATAGGTTATTTAAAGAAATGTCTAAATGTTAAATTATAGATTTTTCAGAGTGAATTGGTTCCATGAGATCTTTGAAGGAATTTAATTCAATTCTTTTTACACATATTTTTAGCACTTGTCACAATAAAAATCATTTCAAAACAACTTTATAAAGAATAGTGCCTTACAGTCCCCAGTCAGCGAGCCAAAGATGACAAAAATAAAGATTTCAACAAGATAAACTCTTTTCCCTCTTTTCATCCTCTGGGGCAGGGGGAGGGATAGTAGGTAGATAAATTCTCTTAGATATTGATGGGCTCGATCATTAAAGGATTTACACAGAAGAACAAATGCTGTGAAACTGTACCAGTAAACAGTGGAAAGATGATTGGAATGCACCCAAAAGTACGTTGTGATAATCAGGTCTAATTATGAATAGATGGACTACTTTTTCAGCATAATAATAATAAGAGAATTTCCTGTTACTGGCAGGGGTTGCATGTATTAAATCCACCAAAGAGTTGTGTGATGTAAGAGAATGAATGAGAAATTCAAGTACGGTAACCCATACTCAGAATTTGTCCTACGCATTTAACCAATTAACCCATTTAATCCCAAATTTTTCCCAGACACAAAAATATCCAAATCATGTGTCATTAGTATCCCTTTGAAACAATCAAACAATCAATCATAATTTTTAGAAATTTTCATGGAAAAGTGTGTGAAAAAGTATGTTTTATGATCGGTCACAATTGTGACCGGTGGGATACTGTGTTGTATCAACCATTGGACAGACTGAATATAGGTCTATTTGACCTGTGTAGTGTGTGTGTGTGTGTTTGTGTTTGTGTTTGTGTGTGTGTGTGTGTGTGTGTGTGTGTGTGTGTGTGTGTGTGTGTGTGCGTGTGTGTGTGTGTGTGTGCACGGAGTCCCCCTTGTCCCACTTTGTCAAAAAAAATAATTATAACTATCTCATGGCCTCAAGATAGTAACTCGTGGCCTCAAGATAGTATCTTGAGGCCACGGGATAGTATCTTGAAGCCACGGGATAATATCTTGAGGCCACGGGATGCTATCTTGAGGCCACGGTATAGTCTCTTGAGGCCACGGGATGCTATCTTGAGGCCACGGGATGCTATCTTGAGGCCACGGGATGCTATCTTGAGGACACGGGATGCTATCTTGAGGCCACGGCATGCTATCTTGAGGCCACCGGATGCTATCTTGAGGCCACGGGATGCTATCTTGAGGCCACGGGATGCTATCTTGAGGCCACGGGATGCTATCTTGAGGCCACGGGATGCTATCTTGAGGCCACGGGATGCTATCTTGAGGCCACGGGATGCTATCTTGAGGCCACGGGATGCTATCTTGAGGCCACGGTATAGTATCTTGAGGCCACGGGATGCTATCTTGAGGCCACGGGATGCTATCTTGAGGCCACGGGATGCTATCTTGAGGACACGGGATGCTATCTTGAGGCCACGGCATGCTATCTTGAGGCCACGGGATGCTATCTTGAGGCCACCGGATGCTATCTTGAGGCCACGGGATGCTATCTTGAGGCCACGGGATGCTATCTTGAGGCCACCGGATGCTATCTTGAGGCCACGGGATGCTATCTTGAGGCCACGGGATGCTATCTTGAGGCCACGGGATGCTATCTTGAGGCCACGGGATGCTATCTTGAGGCCACGGGATGCTATCTTGAGGCCACGGGATGCTATCTTGAGGACACGGGATGCTATCTTGAGGCCACGGGATGCTATCTTGAGGCCACCGGATGCTATCTTGAGGCCACGGGATAGTATCTTGAGGACACGGGATGCTATCTTGAGGCCACGGGATAGTATCTTGAGGACACCGGATGCTATCTTGAGGCCACGGGATAGTATCTAGAGGCCACAGGATAGTATCTTGAGGCCACGGGATAGTATCTTGAGGACACGGGATGCTATCTTGAGGCCACGGGATGCTATCTTGAGGCCACGGTATAGTATCTTGGTTGCATGAATTAAATCAACCAAGTATGACACAGAATGAATGAGAAATAGTCTTTTAATAAACACAAAAACCAACGTAACATTGACACGAGACCATGAACTGAAGAAACTGAGGTCTTATATACACTGAGGACGATAAGCAACGGAACAGGGAACAGGTGTGTAACTGATAAGAAACCATGACAACTAATGAAGAGCTCAAGCAATGACAATGAAAACTATGACAAAGAAACTAAAGAAGACAGTTAAACTAAACATAACTGTGACCCTATAAGCAACATTTATGTGGTGGAAATTGTTGTTCTAGAGACATTAGAGATGTACCTATCAAATTACAAAAGTCAAATATGTTAAACAATATCTAGACAACTATTAGTATAATTATGATTATAATTTAATTGTTTGGTCCTCGAATTTACAAACCCCTTAATGCAATCGGCAATTTAATAAATAAAGCTGTGTGTTAACTTTGAAAATTAATGCCATGCTGACTAATAATATCACCCAAAGGGAGCATTTACATGGAGAACAAGAAAGGGCCCAAGACTTAGCCTTGTGGCACACCATACCTGTGTTAAGTCAGACAGCTCATTTACACAAATAAGATGATATAGTGGACCAGTACATACAGTGCTGCTTGAAAGTTTGTGAACCAGTGTGAACAAACAAAAAGTGGGATCATAAAACATGCATGTTATTTTTTAAATTTAGTACTGTCCTAAATAAGATATTTTACATAAAATATGTTTTTACAAATAGTCCACAAGACGAAAAAAAGGAATGTTTACAGGTGTTTCCGGCACTGCGGTACAATTACTAAGAATCATACATGATTTCCAGTATATGAACAGTGTTCTTGTGTCTTTGCGAAAGACCTGAAAATGAGAGAAAGCGAGAAAACCTGCTTAAACGTGTGAATATTCAGAGTGCAATGTGGTTATCATGGCTGTAGTGGCTGTAACCTACAGGAAGTTTGTTCACAGAGATAAAGACCAAGACAACCAGCTGTCATTTATCTCATTGCCTTTGTTTACGGTCATCCCGTATACCTCACTCATCATGCTCTTGCCTGTGATATGTGTGTTTTAGATGTATGGTATCTTCATTATAGAGAGTTGTGCTTTTATATTTGTGGCAGCCAAGTTACACAAGGCACTTTCCACAAATAAGGTGCAAAATAAGCCCTAAAATTAAGATATTTGTAACCCTTTTCAACAAATGGTTAGTAATGGTAACTTCTGAACAAAGAATATTGATTGTCAACCTCAGGAGGTTAAATCAAAGATTACATGAGTTCTCTTTTTTATGTTATGAATTAGGTTTGTAAGCCCTGGTGCAAACATTTGTCACACTGAACAAACAAACAAAAGACACAAGATAACAGTGTTTTACATTTTTCACATTTGTGTTGCTTGGCTGTGTAGAGTTACTATACAAAAACACAATTTTTGAAATAGAGTTTGAAAAAGAGTTGAAATAGTTTTGCATAAAGTATTTGCTTTTGCAAGAGATGTGTGATGGTTTGCATGTTGTGTGTTTTGTTGCTTTGTGTGTAGAGTTTAGAGAGCCATAGTTACAATAGAAATTGTAAGCATTTTAAAAAATCTGTGTGATACAATGCACTCTTTGTGTAAATACATGTTTTTACATTATATTTCAAATAAAATAACTATCCGAATGTAATTAATTTATTTAATTCCATATAACTATGATGCTGACCTTCCCTTGCACCTTAACCCACCCTTAAACCACCAAACCTGTCCCTAACCTTACCCGTATCCACCTCAGTATCAGCAAAAGTGTTTTGCAACACAACGTCAACACAATAAACATTGTACTTATTTTTTTTAATGCAAGTGCATAGTAGTTAAAGAAACCTAATATAAAGTGTGACCTGCATATCTAATAGGTCTTATGACAAAACAAACTACCAAAGTTTTCATATTTGAGTTTACCATTTTACATACAACATTTTTATTGCCATTTCTTTAATGTAAGGAAAGTCTTTTGTTAGTGACAATATAACAATATACAGTATTCTTATACATGTAAATCTCATCAAGCTTAATGTTGTGGTGTTGTGTCTTTTGTCCTCTGTTCGAGAGTGAGAAAGTTATACAGCACTGCTGTTGTGCAATAGAGACAGTGGCTGTGTGTGAGAGAGACTGCGTGTGTGTGTAGATGTAACGGACTTCCTGTGGTGCCTGAAAATACCCTGCAATGCACTATTGGGAAAACATGAGAGCACAGACACAACCTTTGGGTTTCCACTCAGGAGTCACAGTGTGCGGGTCAGCTGGTTCAAAACTGGCCATGTCAAAATACCATTTCATAAAACTCCGAACAAAATCAGAATCCAAGCTTATTTATTATTGTTATAAAAAATAACATTTGAATCGCAATTAAGGTCAGTTTTTTCTAAAAATACAAAAACAAAATACGTGCAGAGTACTCAACTCCAGAACAGAGATGACATTACACAAGTGTCCATTTAAGGCTGTCACATTTACATTTAGGGAAGTGAATGTGAAAGCTCCAAACTTCCCTAATTACTGTGTGTGTGTGTGTGTGTGTGTGTGTGTGTGTGTGTGTGTGTGTGTGTGTGTGTGTGTGTGTGTGTGTGTGTGTGTGTGTGTGTGTGTGTGTGTGTGTGTGTGTGTGTGTGTGTGTGTGTGTGTGTGTGTGTGTGTGTGTGTGTGTGTGTGTGTGTGTGTGTGTGTGTGTGTGTGTGTGTGTGTGTGTGTGTGTGTGTGTGTGTGGTTCAGGTATACCCTATTATGGAAACAAAATGTCCCTGGATGTGGGTATAAGATCCGAAATCCTTGCACTTGTGGGGACATGTTTTGGTCCCCATGAGAAAAACAGCTTATAAATCATAATAACTGATGTTTTCTGAAAATGTAAAAAAATTGTTCTGTATAGATAGATAGATAGATAGATAGATAGATAGATAGATAGATAGATAGATAGATAGATAGATAGATAGATAGATAGATAGATAGATAGATAGATAGATAGATAGATAGATAGATAGATAGATAGATAGATAGATAGATAGATAGATCTACGCCTGCATCATCTAATGTCAGTCGAGTTTAGCATATGAAAATCCAAGTCAAACACAGAATAATGCATTTGTCTCTGCTGCAATAGTAGTTGCTTCCTCAAAAGCTCAGATAACAGTACAGTGCTTTGATTAAAAAGGGAACAAAGTTCTCTCGGAACTTCACTTTGTCCAAACGCTGAAGTTTATGATTCTCAGACAATAGCACATGTAAAAATGTCCCTCTGATTGACTGACTCAAGGCCACAACATCACGGCCTGTTCACCGAACCCAGAAACACTGAGGGTTTTCCATCCGCTGGATTATTGCTCATGCCAGTCATTACAAATACAACTCAATGTATTTCATTGGCACAATGGTGAACGACTGTTGAATATAATCCATGAGTAAGACCTTAAAAAAAAACTGAAGCAATGACAATAGTTTAAAAAATCCATTTTATAGTAGAAAGTTTGATGCCTTTTAATGAAGGCCGACCTCATTCAACTCATACAATAATCTTTCTGAAATGAACATGTTTGATCAAATCAACTCTTCTAATAACAGACATTAACCATAAGAAATTATTCATCTAAGAGATGATGCACATAAGGCCATCCCATCAACTGGATGATGATTGGTTGATATCCCTTGACAGTGTCACAAACGAAAAATCCCGAGTCATCGCCACATTTGACCTATCAGAGGCCAGATCTGTCAGTGAAGTCAGGTTAATCGCTCATGGGCGATCCAGGAAATTTAGTCTTTTTGACATCAGGACAGTGAAGCTGAAGGCAGAAGGGTTTAAAAACGAGATTTGCCCATTTGAAAAGAGATACCACAGTACAGAGCTCTTGTGAAGTAATTTCCACGTTATGCAATATTCTGTAAATAAGTGTGAAACTGTGAGATAGATACCACAGAAGAAGTTATATTGAAGGGCTTCATGTTGCATTACAGAATGGAAAGCTGTGTTATTTCTCCTGTAAGTATATGAGATTGTCTTCTCTTTCTTTCCAATTTAAACATTTCCAGGCAAAACTGAAAAAAAAACCTTTTGTTCAAGTAAAATTGTATCTTTTTTTAAAATGTAATTAATTTGTGCATAGTATAATTATGGATGTCTAATTAATGGAGTCAGTTAGTAACACAACATTTTGTAAATTTGTAACTAATTTGAAACAGGTGAAAATAAAAAAGTGAAAGAAATACAATTGAATTTGTTCCAGTTGTCTGAAGAAATAATTCCGTATGAGCATGACCGGCCGATATATGACTTCTACCCATATCTCAGTACTGACCCTGAGACTCATCCCGGTGAGTTTTATTCATATATATTTGATTCTTGTTATCTCAGTGTGATGATCCTCGTCATTGATTCTCAGTCTGAGCTTCTGAATGTCCGGAACTGGTTTGTTGGTCACTGAGACTGTAATAAAACAAGGATTTCACAGCAGAAAAACAATCAAAAGAAACAGTTTTTAAGGGAACTTTGAGCTCAATTGTGTTCTCCCTTGCTGTTTCTCGTGGAAGAAAGTGGCTGGGACTACACAAGTGTTCACGCTCATCACAGTGAGTTTGAGCCGCCTCAAGGAAACCATTTCACTGAGCTTCATCCCACCACATACCGCTATGGAGACGTGGAGTCCTTCCACCCGTCTGTGGACGCAGGGATGGGAACACTTCTACCTGTGATTCCTCCACAGGTTAGTGTCATAATGGTATAACATCTCTTATATTTACTTAATTATTTATTTTAATCTTATGTACTGAAATGGTTCTGTTTTCCTAAATGAAGCCTGCAATCTTTTTATGTATTTTGTTGCTAGATAAATATAGATTTTAGTGTGTTGACTCTATTAACTGTGGCCTCTCAACACAATCAAAATGAAAGAATAAGAAAGACATTAGAGGTGTGGCTATTTAGTTTGCTAAAAATTACACATTTTAATTATGAATTGTTCATATTTTGTTAGTATAACAAATAGAGTACTGCAATCAGTGAAAAGGTCTGAGAGAAAGAAATGATAAAGGAAAAGAAAGTGAGATGGACAGGATGTGAGTGGAGGAGACAGACTGATTGCTCAACACTGTCTTTCCTGACTAAAGACTGTTGCTGCTACACACACACACACACACACACACACACACACACACAATCACAGTCAAACCTCAACTAATGGCAGCCACTGAGTTTAATGCAAAGGAGTTTTGAATTTGGTTTAATAAAATAAGCCATCTGAACGTACATTTCTTACCAAGAGCAGGTCACAAACGTACCGTACAATTACTGTGAAGAAAAAATATAAAGCAAAAAAAAAAAAAAGTTCGGGAAAGTATAAATGGAGATGTTTAGCAGAATATCCGGCCTCCTCTTCTCCATAAAACAAAAGTGAATTAGGTGCTGTAAAGCTCCCAAAATGACAAAAACAAACAATAAAAGCCTCATAAAATTAGGCTAACCCATACAATTTAGCTTCTGTTGTTGTTTAAGATCATGCGCATGATTTTTCCCCAAACCAGTTCGTGCCAGTTATTAGTCCTGTCAATCATAGTGATGACTGCCTATAACACTGAAACTCCTAACTCGAACTGACTCATAACATCATGTCTACACCGCCTGCATCCATTGCAAAAATCAGCGCTGTAAAGTCGTGGACAGGGTTATTTTTGCAGCTGATTTTATTGCATATGCATTTGTAGGAGTTTCCCTTTCAGATGCAAAATGTATGGGAGGAGCATAATTAAATGAATCATGCAAGGTGATTTAGTAAGGCTTGCGCTCGTGAATTTACTGGTGTTTGCGCCATTATTTACCGCCCCTAAACCGATTGTGTTGGTCATTAATTTGCTCGTCGTCAGTAGATCACACGCAGAGTGAATCAAGCTCATTTTTTGTTATTTTTGCGAGGTTCCAGTTCCAGAAATATATATCTTATGGTCCACAGTAAAATGGCGTCCTGATGAGTTAATGTCTGAAGTCCGTCATTAGCGACTGAACTTGCCCTGCACAAATACAGCTCTCTGGCAAAGCATCTATAATACAATCGAATATTTGTGATCCATTTCATTAATAAACATGGTTACATCTGAACATCCAACAATGGAGACCTATGTTTTGTATGTTAGTATGTTTTTTTGCTAGTTGCAACATCTAACAGTAGGTACTAACTTAAAGCTGCAGTTCGTAACTTTTTTGGGTTAAAAATTATCCAAAATAATCCAAAATAATAATATCCAAAATAATTTTTTGAGCAAGTACATAACCAGCCAGTGTTCAAAACTATATTCTTGCCGTAGCTCGATTCAAAACTGTGAGCTTGTAATAATGTTTTTAATTCCAGTGGTTCTGGTGGATTTCCATGGGAAATTCGAGCATGTCTTTGCATCATTACGTCACATCTGTACACAAGAAGTGTCTCGGCTAGTTGGCTGTAGTGCGTGTGAGGATGTTGGAGGTGGAGATTTATAGCCTTTTCTCACAGCACTTGATATAAACTTATCAATTTGATGGTGGATCCAGAAAGGTTCAAACGACAATCACCAGTGACAGCTGGAGATTCACCCGATGTAAAATGTTAAAGACGTCAGAGTGGCTACAGAAAATAATTGCAGATTTCAAACAGAGATGGCGACAAAGAGGAAAAACTACGGACTGCAGCTTTAACTTGATCATGCAAACCAGTCAAAACTTTACCCCTTGCCTCAATGCATTTAGGCACGCCATTTTTGAATGAGATTTGAGAGCTAAAGGAGGGCAGATATTTTACAGCCGAGCAACTGTCAATGAGATGAATGGATAACAGGTATTACATGTGTTTAACTATCTCTTTAAACAAGTTTTAAAAAGAGTAAACTTTCATTTTAGATACACCTCTATGATTACGAATATAGCTAAATAATAAACAGGCCATATACAAAGTTTACCGATATGTTTTTGTTGGGTGGGATTCTGCTTATAGAATTAAAACTTTGTGGCTCTCCGGGATGATTTGGAAGCAAAACGTGATGTGCACTTGATTTGTAAATCTGGGACCACATCATTGTGTGTCCCTTTCTGTTGACACTGAGTTTTTCCACTTCCTCTTTCAATGTAAAGAAATGTTGTGGTTTCCAAGTATTTGGTAGGCTACCACTAATATAAGATCATGCCTAACCAGCATTTTCTGCTCAAAAATAAGTGTGGGAATGTCCAGTTGATCAAAACAAAAGACATTTTGCTTTATATTTCACTTTATCCAATGAAATTAGTCTCATGACTTTTTTTTTTTTTTTTTTTTACTATTTTATTCTTTGGCAAATTTTGACCAATATGTATGAATTCATACAATCTCATTCACATGTTTTCATATAACTGCTCATTATATATCTACTCACACCTCACTGGGGGTTAGTTTTAGGGTTGCAGGTTCATGTTTTTTTTTATTAAAATTCATGTTTTCTCTTGAGTTGGTCATTGATTGCTTTGATTTAGTGAGTTCCTGTGTTAGCGTGTAAGCATGACCTTCATATGGAGATAGGACTAATGATTGTTGGTGTATTTCTACAGTATACGTACGTCCCCCACGCGCTGTACCAGCGGTCCCCGCTCCCCCACTGCAGCACTGATGAGGAGGACCCCGGGGGACGCAGCCCACCCTTTGAGGTGTCAGAAGGAGAGGAGGACCACGACGGACATCCGTGCACCTCCAGCACTCTATCAGGTGAGCTCTCGAGCCCGAGGCCAGCAGGAGCTTGTCATGGGCTTGTCATATTACCACAACACTCTTGTTATTTCAAAAGTATGAATTAAAAGGGATAGTGAATGAAAAATGAAAATTATGATTTACTCACCCTCAAGCCATCCAAGGTGTATATGATTTTCGTTTTCAGATGAACACAATGGGAGTTAAATAAAAAAAAATATCCTGGCTCTTCCAAGCTTTATAATGGTAGTGAATGGCGGTCCTGATTTTGAAGTCTAAAAAGGTGCTTCCATCCATCATAAAAGTAATCCGTGCGACTCCAGGGGGTTAATAAAGGCCGTCTGAAGCAAAGCGATGCAATGTGCAAGAAACATATCCATATGCAAAACTTTATAAACTAAAATAACTAGCTTCCTGCAGACGGCCGTACGCATGGATTTACGGCGAAAGAGTGGCCCTTGACCGGACGCATTGATGAACGCAGAAGCGCAGAAGACAGAGCAAACTAAAACACCAGTCACGAATTAGAAGTCTAAAATGAGAATTTTTAAAGAGAAATGTGGGAGGAGCTTGAGTTTGTTTGAACCGTGAGACACGTCTAAACTTAATCGTCAAGTTTTACTCTTTTGACGTAAGTTGACTTGCGCAGGCCGTCTGCCGGAAGCTAGTTATTATAGTTTATAAAGTTTTAAATATGGATGTTTTTTCCTACAAAAACCCATCGCTTCACTTCAGAAGGCCTTCAGGACCGCCATTCACTACCATTGAGCAATGATATTTTTAAATATATGTCCAACTGTGTTAATCTGACAGAAGATAGTTATACACACCTAGGATGGTTTGAGTAAATCGTGGGATCATTTTTGGATTTGGGATTTTTTGGGTGAACTATCCCTTTAATATAAGACCAAAATACCAGGTTTCTACTTTTAAACACTCCAGAATATCTTTACCCATAAACATTATTGTATGCAGATTTATATAGTAATTAACAGCAGTTCACTAATGCTATCAACAGATCTCACAGTGTACTTAACCCACAATATCCCTTTAAAAATTGTGTTTGAAAAGAAATTCGTATCAATAGGGAAGGAAAAGGGATTGTGTGACTTGAAAACGTGTCATTTTCTACAGGAAACAAACGGAAAGTGCGTCTCTATCAGTTCCTCCTGGACCTCCTGCAGGACGGAGACATGCGGGACTGCATCTGGTGGGTGGACAGAGAGAGAGGCATCTTTCAGTTCTCCTCCAAACACAAGGAGACACTCGCCGGCCGCTGGGGTCAGCAGAAGGGCAACCGCAAGAGAATGACCTACCAGAAGATGGCCAGGGCCCTGCGCAACTACGGCAAGACCGGCGAGGTCAAAAAGGTCAAGAAGAAACTCACGTACCAGTTCAGCGGCGACGTGATGAGGAGGATGACCGTGGATAGGAGGCAGTATCATCACTGACACACTGGACACAAAACATTTCCTATACATCCAGTGTCTCTTTCCTAGTCATTACTCTCAAAGTCTCTCCTGTCACTGTTCTGCAGTCAAAATTGTAATCTCAGGGATATGTAAAATGTATAGGTAACAAAGGGATGTGTAATATTTGGGTATAGCTGACCAATGGACAAATGATGTTATTTTTCAACATTTTTTGGCTTAAAGGTTACATATTTGTATGAGGGAACGAGTACATGCTTACAGGTTCTGATGCTGTAACTGGTCAGTTTTTTCCCTTAAACATCTTTAAATCAGCTTTTTGATTTCATAATTATTTCACTATACATTTCAATAGACCAGTGATTTACAAATGGATAAAAAAAAATCCATATAGTCTCTCAATTAATATGGTTATAAAAACTGCACAAATAATAATATTTTTTTTAAACGCTGTTCAAAGTCATTTAGATGGACTTAACATGTTATACTGCAGGACATTTCAATGTATTCCGCTATTTTGACAGTTTCTTGTAGGTTGACTCCCATATGCTTTATCCACATAAATAACTAAAGCCTTAACTTATTTTATGCTTATTAAAAAAAAGTTTTCCTTATATTATGTGACGGTATCACACTGCTTAATAAATTAACCTGGAAGTCTGCTTATTTACTTCCTACTGGGTTTCTTGTTGTATTTGTTATAGCAAAACAGTTAATGTTGTGAAAGGTAGGAACGATTCTAGGGGCTTACAACAATTTAAGGAGCATTATTTTTGTAATTACATACTTAATAGCATTATTACTGTGTAATTATACAAAAATATTAATTTGACAAGTACAGCATGACAACCATTCAACCTTTTTTTGTTTAGTTAATACAAAATGGCCAGTCTTCTTATTCAGCCTGGCTCATGGTAATAATATGATGTATTTTTAAGCCTTTGTTCATGGTAATACAATTTCTACTATGAATTGAACTTTGAATTACTTTATTATTTGAATTGGCAATCACCCCAAACATAATACTAGTGATGTTGCTCTATGCTGCCACCCTTGGGACAAACAAATAATGAATATGATATGAATGCCTCATAAACAAAAACATTCACAGAACTTGTTTTTTCACTGCTCTTTAGGGCATTTCCAAAGTTATTTTCATCACTCAAAAATGCATGATACAGTTGTTATCTCAAAGGATTTGGTTTCTGTTATTAAAGTGGAAATAAATGGTGGGCAGAAAAATAAGAACAAAAGAGAAACCAGAGGAATCCTTAAATGATAGAACTGTCAGAGTTAAACAGAAACCAAAATGGGATTTGAGTACACAATATATAGCACAGAGAAACTACAACAACGGAAAACGAACAATGACTATCACAGACCGACTGCATAGAAAACGTGTGCAACTTCTGTCAAGTTTATTATCACATTGTTTTTGTTCAGTTATTAAGTTAACAGTTGTCTCAAAATGGAAAAAGCTAAAAACTAGATGTACGTAACGCTATACACAGAGTCTTGTGCTGTAGAACTGAACGTCATGGATAAAACAGAGGCATACGAAAATCACATGTGCGATATCACTGAGCTAGAGTCTGTCCTGCTGAAACAAGACCAATTTCATGGCTGTATTATGCATCAAAAACACTCAAATTCAACATTTTGAAATTGCACATAATCCGTATCCTTACATTAGAATGTTCACGCCCAAAAAAATATCACCAATTAATATAATAGTTCTTTAGACAGATCACCAGAGATTGAAAATAAGCTAGAGCTCTACTATGTTAGTGTATTTTTATTTTATATAAAATGTTCATATCTCTCCTCTTTAGGTTATTAAATGCACCATATTAAATGGTAATAAATGTTCTTTAAACTGGTTATCATTGTGCTGTCATTTAAAAATCTACAAACACTGCTCTCTGCGTAGGTCCGGCTGGAAGGATTCCATCATGATGGCATTTTGATGGTCTTGAGCAATAATGACATGATGTTGAAGCAATAGCTGCACATTCAGTTGTTGGCGGCGTCCGCATGCCTGATCCAGTTGTCTTCCTCAAACTCTTCCTCTGTTTCTTTGGGAGCTCTGGATCACAAATACACAAACATCAACGTTTATTTTGCATATACTGACTATCAAAAACTAACTATGGGGGCCATTGGCTTCTAAAATGAAATATTTAAAGAGTCTATTAAAGAGTTTTCATAGTTTGTTCATGCTTTCCGTTTTGTGGATGAATGACTGAATTATGGAAGTTACAGATCTACAAAGTGATTTGAAGAACTTAAAGGAATATAAAGGCTTTTATTTTCTAGTCATCCTTCATTTAAGCTATTAGTCGACTAATCTCACGTTTATTTGAATTTAATACTTAAATATATACTGGTGGGAATACTAAACCATATATAGCCTATAAGCGCACGCCTAAACCTTGCCGGAAAGCACCAGCAAAAGTAATCATTATGAATGTGTCAGTAAAAATAGCAAGGAGAAAATTAAATGATTTATTAATAGTGTATTCTGAGTCAGTCGTCTGAAAAGATGAAGTTGACGATAATGACTCACCATCTCCTCTATAAAGTGGACCTTTAGAGAGAAATGCACCTTTCATACGGATTTCATAATTCGTGTTCGATTTGATACTCCAGTACTCCATGTCATGAGGTAAGAGTGCTATAGTTCAGCTTCCTCACTCCGCACAAACACTTGGATATGCATATAATATTAGCGCACATTTATCCGGTTGACGTTAGAGCGAGCGGCCAAGTTACTTACATGTTGCAGATGATAATCCATATTTAAGGTCGATGTATGATAGGCGTTTGGATTCTTTGCCCGACTACTGTAATTACCACAAGGACCCGTGTTACCGGTCTGTCCCTAACGGACGGCGCGACACCGCTATTTGTTTTTTTCCTGTGACTGACTAATACAATTTGTGTCGACGAAGTCTCTTCTTGTGTAATATCGACTGTCAGGGGGCAGCCCTACTCACAAGAGTCATTCATTGCTGTATGTTTCCATGGAACATTGATAGGAATGTTTGAGAGAAATATTCATTTTATAGTTAATTAAAATGGTACTTTTTTTTTTAAATGTGGCTGTACCTTATGTAGCGTGGTTCACACTTTCCCTGGACCACCTCTTTAGTCAGCTCCACAGCGATGATGTCGGACTGAGGCACCTCAAACATGGGCTCCAGCAAGAGCTTCTCCTGAAGCACCCGAGAATACACACATCAGAGACACTACAAGAACATTCATAACTAAATTCATGTTTTCTGCTGTTTACCATGATGGAGCGAAGGCCCCTGGCTCCTGTCTTCCGTTCCAGTGCAAAACGGGCAATTGCCCTTAATGCATCTGGGGTTACATTCAGCTCACACTGGCAAAAGACAATAAAACAAAAGAAGATAAATAACTAGATATGAAAGTGCCCATAATGTCACGTGTGTGATATACATACTTTATCCATACTGAAGAGGGCCTGGTATTGAGGGACCACTGCGTTACGAGGCTCTGTAAGAATCTGCACCAGCATCTCCTCGTCCAGACTGTGCAGTGGGACCACCACGGGCAGACGGCCCACAAACTCTGGGATCATGCCGAACTCGATGAGGTCCCGTGCTTCAACGTGCCGCAGGAGCCGGTCCTTTTCCTCAATCTCTGCCATTGCGTCCACTTCATTCCCTGACCTGTTGGCCAGATCTGCAGCTGCTGCTGCTCTACGCCCTTCGCCCATGTTAGAGGGCGTCCCAAAACCAAGATACTGTAGGGCACAAGAGGAAACTATAACACACTGACAGTCAAACAACCTGCAAATAATTGTTCTGTAGAAAAATCACCTTTTCATTCTTCCTCCGGCTGATGATTCGGTCCAGCCCGTTGAAAGCACCCGATGCCACAAACAGGATGTTGGTTGTGTCCACTTGCACTGTCTCTCCTCTCAACTTCCTGCTGTTCTTCTCTGGGACACTAATGACTGTTCCCTCAAGCAGTTTCAGCAAACCCTGCAGACACACACAAGCTTCAACATCAACAATAATCAGAAATGACACAGTAC
Source organism: Meda fulgida (assembly GCA_030578275.1). Classification (NCBI taxonomy): domain Eukaryota; kingdom Metazoa; phylum Chordata; class Actinopteri; order Cypriniformes; family Leuciscidae; genus Meda; species Meda fulgida. Next base: position 5,045,768 of record CM060640.1, read on the forward strand.
AGAAACTATAATTCTGTTGCGTGTGGCACAGTGAATTACTGGATTCTTCTGTCTGTCCTATTCTGCATTGGGCATCACAGGAACTATTTCACAGGTCAATCCTTCGAGGTCATCAGCTACAGTAGGCCACGAGGTACCTCAGGGCTCAGTTCTTGGCTCGCTTCTTTTTTGTCAATATAGGCCTACACAATACTGCAGGGACCATTCATTCATTCAGACACAGTTTCCCAAGCTTTTTAGCTTAACCTATTGTTGCCTCTCAACCAGGGTATGTGTTACAAACGAATCTTGACTTGATGGAATATTGCCCTGGATGCAAATAAACAACTGCAACTCAACCTAGACAAGACAATTCAACACAATACCATTATTTAGCAAGTAGGTCAGCAATTAACCGAGGAGATATAGTTTCATTACCTTGACTACTTATGAGACCACCTGGTCTGTGCAATTACCTTTAACAAATATGCTACGGTACATCTGATCCTGAATGAGCCCCGTCACACTTCTAAAGCTCATTTCACTGTTTGATATAAGTTGCCCACTTTGACTGGATCTGTCAGATCCAGTTTCCAGTGCGAGAGCAGCCCCTTCTATGTTAATTTTCATATTAAGACCAGTAATGTATAGGGCTGCACAATTAATCGAATTTGTAATCGCGATTACAATTACGGGAGCCACAATTATGCAAGTAATTACCACAGAAAAATCCACTTACATTATTCTGTGCTTAAAACATGTTTTCTTTCTATACATGAATATCAGTCACATGACCTCTTACGTCATCCGCTCTTTTTCCAGTTGACTGCTGCCATCTTGAGCACCTGCCGAGTACTGTCTACAATACTGACAAGCATTAGCTAGCAAGCAGATTTTCTCTCAATTTTCACTTTAAACATTACCAACTTTTTATGTAAACCCTGTGTGCATTTGACAGTATTAGCGCAATAAGACTAGAAAGATAACTTAGTTCAGTAACCTGGCGCTGTTGTTAGACAGGCTTAATGCGCGTCCGCTTCGGTTGTACGCGCTCAGAAAAGCGCTTGTTAGAACCGCGCATCAACACGTGTCGTGAATGACTTGTTAGCACATGCAAATAATGAACTTTTGTGAAGTGCAGTGTCCCGTTCCTCTGCGTTAACATTTGATCTGAATATACGTCGCGTTGTAGCCTATGCTGAGACGGAGGCGCCAGAACTGCAACTGATAGAATGCACGATACTACGACATTTCTTCAAAAGCAGATCGTGGAGATATTTTAATCCACAATCATAAATCGTGATATCGCAGAAGCTAGCGTTAGCTCATTAACAATATATTTACATCCACTCTCACCACAGACAAAATGAACACTGCACAGAGAGTTTGCACACACAAACCACTGTTACATAAAGGCAAGTAGCTACTGCGGGCATGGTTTGGCATGATATGACTGAAGGATTTTGACTGAATGCGTGCAAAGTGCGCTCTCTTAATAATTCCTAAAAAGCTGACATCAGTTAATCGCGATCTCACACATCTCTGTTAATATCAATGAAGCTGACTGCACAATGAACCTTTCATAATATATACACTTTTTTTGTTATAATTAGAGGATTTGCCAGCATACAGAATTCAGCTCTGAACAAAAAGTCCGTTTTGAGCGGTTAGGGGAGTCTATCTTAAATGCTTCTGATTGGCCATTGTGTTCAAGAAATCAATTTGTCTGTGATTGGTTACATCGCTCAACGCTGAAAACGTGTTATAAAAGAAACTCTGGCCTGTAAATCGTTTCTATTTTGTTTTAGTTGTTCTTGTTGCTTTTCTGCAAAAATTTATTAGTTTTTATGTTTTATTCATAGATATTTCTAGTTTGCGGGAGTCCCACAAATGGTTTTATTCTCCCGCAACGCGCACACACAGAGAGAGTGCATTACCGCCTCGGCCATCAAATCTAGTCCTGCGCTGCACTCTTTTGCGTTGGGAGTGCACGTCTCTAGATCAAGGGCCCGGCCCGAGGATAATATCAGCCCGCAAGTTCGGGCTCGGGCAGAGAATCTAAGCTCTAGTTCCTTTCGACTTGCGCATCGATCTTGACGAAGGTACTCAAGATGGCGGAAGACAAGGTTTTAGAATTGAGTGACGTCAGTGAGGAGACGTTGGTGACATCATCTGATATTCATGTATAGCTTATCTTAAGGGTTTTTTTTTTCCCCCTGCATTTTTTATTTTAGTTTTAGTATAGCATTAAAGTAACATGCATATTTTTTACTTTCTTTAAATAAATAAAAAAATGATATTTGACATTTGAGGCATAATGCTATAGAAAAGCATTAAACGCTGTTCAGGAAAAGTGAAAAGTATTTATTTTGATATAACAATATGGTTTGCAGTCGCTTCAAACAATGGTATAAAGCTGTTCAAAACATCATTCAATGTAAATCGCAATTACAATTTCAAGGGAATAATCAACAATTATGATTTCTGTCAGAATCGTGCAGCCCTAGTAATGTACAGTGTTCGCTAACCAGGCACAATGTAACAAGTTTCCAGAGACATGTCATTCTTCTCTCCAGGACCAGGCCATCTAAAATGGTCCAAACATTAGAAAGTTGGTTTTGGAAAGCCACTTTTTTCCCCCTTCTTTGTTTAACCACAGTGGCCGTTTTTGTGTCATTGCCCACGACTAATTGTATACATGCACGTTTACAGAAACCTCAATATCGCGGCTCAGGATGGGCTGAGCTCCTTGGAACAAAAAACGATCTCTAGAACACATTTCAAGGTAAAAAAGTAAATAAAAATCAGTCGAGCAACTAAGACCAACTGAGATGAATTAACCCTTTAAGCTGCAGTTACATGAGAAATCCAACTGACCAACACAAATGTCTGATGTTTATTTTGCTCGTAGCTCTTTAGATTTACATGTACACAATGTGATGATGCGCTAACCAATAGCTAAATAAATAAAAAAAAATTGCACACTTTTTAATACACTTCTTATATATCAGTAGTTGTAAAAAAAAAGAAAAAAGACATCAATTTATTAACGCAACATTCCTGACGTTCGCTCAGACAGTGATTGTGATAAGAGATTTACAGCAGTGTGAAGTAGTTCAGTAGTTCAGTCACTGGCACTGACGGCATCATACAGCTCTGGGAGAGATGAATGTGGTTGAAATATAATCACGTACCTGCTGAACTCCTTCCCCCCCGACATCTCTCAGCTGATGAATTCCAGGCACACTGCCGATCTTATCCACCTCATCCAGGAACACTATGCCTGCGCGATCGCGAACGACAGATCACAGACAACGGTTCATTTTAAAACCAAACGTTCACAGAGAAAGAGGAATCAAAATGTTTCAGTGAAATGTTTAAAGGTCAAGCATGGAGGTGTTTTATATTAGTCAACTTCTGTTCCTAAAATTGAAAAATATATGTCTTTGCTCATTAAATGAAGTTTTTATATAGCTGGGCGGCATTATTGTAGTGTGCTTGCTTCATTGGAATGCAGAACATAAATGTACAATATAAAATGACTAAAACTGTAGTATTACTCATGCCAGGCCAGTAGTTGATGTTACTTTGTAAAGAAACACTACACACCTATAAACTGCGCACGTCACCGTTTCAACAAATTCTGTTTTCAAAAACATGCACTTTGAAACGCGTTTTAAAAAGCTTACGAAACGCTGTGGTTGTGTGAACAAGTGGTTCCCGAACTGGGTTATGTGAGGTGACGGGGTACATGAACACAAGCTGAGTTTCGCCGTTCATTAAATTCTACTCCATCTTTAAATTACATTAAAACCGAGCATGTATTTCTAACTGGCAAAATGCTGCATCTAGTATTAAATTGGGAACATTATAGTGCCGTAAAAAGCCAAATACATGACATCCAATCAAACGACCTCATCAAAGCCGACTGCATCCACACAGCACTGTGCACATGATAGTCTTAGCAAATCACGCTACAATACTGCCATTCTCAACAATGTACCTTTGTAAAAGTGGGGATTTAGCACTTACTAGCATAAAGAACAAATACAGTCTGATAGTGTAATATAGGACTGTGTGTAAAGATCGATTTAAGACTCAAGCTCTCTTTGTTGTTTATAAAGCGATGTTTATCATATATTATACGAGCAAGAATGCAATTTTTCCCGAATATGTGACATGGATTTTCAAACTCAATATATTGAGTTCAACAAACAAAAAGGTCATTTTAAGTGGCATGCACTTTAAGCAAAGCATTGTCAATGTTGTTTGCTATAGTTCCAATGAAAGCCACAGCAGAACTGTTGTGCATCTTCAACACAGTGGTGTTTTGTTAGTCGAGCCAATAGGTGTGTTTGAGTTGCAGCGGTGCTGTGCCGATCGGTGTGTGACATCAAGGTACCGCGCGAGCGATCGAAAAGCATACGCAGCCGTCTGCTCTCGCGGGGCTTTGATGTCACACACCGATTAGTCAGCGCAGCACTGCTGCAACTCAAACACACCTAATGATTCAACAGCACATTCATAAATACAGACACTTGCTTTGTTACTGAATAAATGAATGACTCGCTCATTAAGACAGACTTACTGACACCTACTGGCGGTTTTAGTTAAATTATTAAATGCATCGCTTCGTTTTTTACCTTAATTTCATATTTCTCTATTGAACATTTTTTATTTAAAGTCCCCCTGAGGTGAAAATCCAGCTTTTAATGTTGTTCATATGTCTGCGTGGTGTTTTTTATATATTTAAGACAAACCACCTACAAATTCATAAGTCGACAGCATTGCTGAGTATTTTCTCTTTAAAACTGCAGTGACACTTTAAAGACAGTCTCAAAAACATGCTTTGAAATCGCTGGTGTTTCTGACGTCACAAACGACCTTGTAACCAATCAGATCAACGTGTGCTCGCCCACCAGTGGATCTCTGAGTGAGTGAGTGAGTGGAGGCGGGGCTCATTTGCATATTCATGGCACTACGTATATTAAATGAGGCAAGGGTGTTGAGTAACATTCAAGCTATTTTAAGGCATGAAGATTTAAAAAAAAAATACTACAGGGGGACTTTAAAACAATATCTAAAACATTATTTATGGCCTTGTAATTGCATTCATGCCACCTCCGAGCAGCATTAAACAGTGTGTAAATACATCTAGATGCAGCTTGTGCCACTGAAATGCAAAGATGGCTTTTGTTGATACTGATTTCATTTGATTGAAATTATTTATTTAATTTAATTGATCGCTTTATTTTTTATATTAATAAATTATATTTATTAATTTTCAGAATTTGACAAAACATAACATACATTTAATTGGGTTTGAAAAACGTTGCCTTATAAAGGTACAAAATGCACCTGAAAATCAATTTAAGGGGGGAACTATTGTCCCTTACTGGAAAAGGCGTGACTGCAGTGGAAGAGGAAGAGAGGGGCTTTGAGGAGGAGGATAAATGCCCAAAAGTTTGGGAACCACTGGTGTAAATGAACGGCCAAACGTTGGAAACGGTGTCATGTTGAGGTGTTAAGATGAAGTGTTTGAAATTGTGAAGTGTGAGAGTCTGACCTTGCTGGGCTTTCTCAACAGAGTAGTTGGCGTCCTGCAGGAGTTTGGCAATGACAGACTCGATGTCCTCGCCTACATATCCCGCCTGGGTCAGGGTGGTGCAATCGCAGATGGCGAAGGGCACATCCAAGCATTTAGCCAGAGTCTGAGCCAGCAGGGTTTTACCTGGGGCAATGTGAGCAAGATCATGAAAGGATTAACAATTTCAAGCTTCAATAAACATCAAATTGGGGAAATTTCATTCATTTGACTTTTTAATTTTTTTTATTTATATTTTTTTTTATAAAAATATAGAACGGGGGAAAAAAATCTTAATGGTATAAATATCTTTTTTAAAATTTTCAACATGAAAATGCTCATCAATGCTTTGAAACATTCTCATATTTGGGGGAAATCCATGGTATTTTCATGAGGTTCACAGTAAAATATAAATTGGATAAATATTTATCAAATTAGCCATTCAAGTTTAGGCAGCTGCTAATTTAAATAGTTAACGGCACACCCTCGTTGCTTCGGGATGTCTACAAGAGGCTATGCACCAATTATTGTAAAAACTGTCCACAAGGTGGTGCAATAAAGTGTTATGTTGAAACCGTGTAGTAACCTGATCCAGTGGGTCCCAGCAGCACAATATTGCTTTTCTCCAGTTTGATATCAATGTGGGTGGAGTCAAGCACTTCCCCGCCCCTTTTGTCTTGAGGAGCTTGCTGATTGGCCTGCTGCTGAACCGATGCACCCAGAGCGTTGCCATGGGGACTGATGCCAGCGATCTGAAGCAGCTCTGAAAGAACAGCACCACCACTTCACTTCATCTCAAACTAGTAAAGCATGAGTGGTTAATTTAAACACAGAAAAGCAACACGACTCCACAGGAATTCTGCCGTCAACGCTTCTCTCGCCCAGAACTCCTGTGGGCTGAATCTCTCTAACAATATGAAACAACCAAACACAGATGGGGCTGAGATGTTCTTTCCTCAAAGTCCTACTTTTGGTCAAGTATGGAATGTGCTTTTTGTGTGTGTGTGACATTTTACAAAATATTTAATTGTATTTTATGACAAAAAAAAAAGAAAAGATAATTATTAATAATGGGAAAACTATTGCTGTAACAAAGATTTTAATTTAGAATCTATTTTTCATAAATAAGTCACTTTTATACCTGAGCTGACACATTTCTCCCTTTCATATCTCAGGATCTAAGTTAGGCTAGCTGTCACTTTTACGCAAGCCGTAATGATGTCATCAGAATGGCCTAGCCTGCAGAGCGTGTCCAGTATGAGCCCGACTGGGAGCCCTCCTCCACGCTATACATAATGTGTGACATCAGAGTGGGCAGACACTTTATCCAACTGTATGGAGGAGAGCGATGAGCCCAACTGACCCTGAAGCGGCCAGTATCAATCACAGATGGCTGATATGTGGACATAAACGTAGAGTCATGTTGTGTCTGATAATGTTTGTATAACAAACCAATACAAAAGGTGTTTCTCCTGATACGGTATTTTATGTAAAAGTGAAGTACATTAAACAATCACTTACTTGTAAACCGGTATTCATCTTCACGCCTTCTGATCTCTAATTCTACAGAGAGAAGGACAGTCAAATTACTAACACCACAAAATGAGTTGTGCAACAGTAACAGAAGGGGAAAGGTCAAAGTGTGGACGCCTAGAACAGTGGTGGTCAAACTTTATTAAGAACTTTTTTTTTTAATTGACGCGACCCATATATAGGCCTACAACCATTTACATTCAAACAAGTCAAGCCAAGCATAAGAATACTTGTATACAACTGGGCCAAAGGCGCATTTGACTATTCTCTTCTAAACCACCAGATGGCACAACAATTCAGCTCAGCACTTTCCTTCACAGCCGCTTCTGATGATGCACTTGATGCACAGAATTCTGCACTAATTTGATCTGGCTATACACACAAGGACGCTAATTACCCGGTTAACCGACAGCAAGAGTCTTAACAAATGAATACCCTACTATCGTTTGCTGCATGCTTAAAAAAATTTGAGCGAAAACTGTATCACATATAAGTGGCATTTTATTGCATTATGAAATAATACCGGTAAATAAATGTTATGATGTAGGCCTACAACAAACACCATGAGCATAGTTATAGACTATTTTAGTTCCCCTTACTCCACAACAAATCCTTTAAATGTAACGGTATTTAGAACAGAACAAGAATGAAATATATATATATATATATATATATATATATATATATATATATATATATATATAAGCAGCCTAACTATAAACAAGCCAAAACATAATAATTTAAAGCAAAACTGAAACAGAACATTATATTTCAAATTAACGCTTCTTGAACTTTCAATACATCAAATAATCCTAATTATTTTACTATTATTATGGTTTCCACAAAATATGAAGCAGCACAACTGTTTTCAACATTGATGATGATGATGATAAATGTTTCTTGATCATTCTGAAGGATCATGTGACACTGAAGACTGGAGTAAATTCAGCTTTGATCACAGGAATAAATTACATTTTTAAAATATTCAAATAGAAATTGTTTATTTAAAATTTTTCAATATTTCACAATATTTCTGTTTTTACTGTATTTTAGATCAAAAAGATATTGGCACGCATGTGTCTCATGTTTGTGTGAGCGTATGGGTTTGGGGCCGTGCGCTGTTGTGTGTGTGTGTCTCGAGTCAGTCTAATGGTGTCGGGGTTCTGACATCCATGCTCCTGCTCTTCTGTCCCTCTTGTGTCTTGTTTTCTGTTTGGGCACACGGCAGAGGGGCGTATTCGTCTGCCATGTGCTCTTCTGTCCGTGTGTTTGTGAGCGCATGGCTTCTGCCGTGTTTGTTTGCGATGTGCTCTTCTGTCATTTCTTTTTGACGTGCATTATGCATAAGGAAGGAAACAAGGCAGGAAATGCGGGAGGACAGATGTGACATTATGCAAATGACTTTTTGTTTGTTTCTGTGTACCATGTGCTCTTCTGTCAGTCTTTAGTCTTGGCCGCATCCCCCTTGTTACCTGGCCATTGGTTTATTTGCCCCACCTGTCATCCCTCGTTTCCTTCCTTATTTAATCTGCCAGTGTTTTCTGTCCTGAGCTGGGTCATGGTGGTTTTTACCCAGCTTAGGTGTTTTCTGTAGTCATGTGATCTGCCAGTCCCAGCCCCGGTGATTCCTGCGGTTTGCTTGGCCTGGTCTGTGTTTTTACCCTACAGGGTGTTTTTTTGCACAATCTTTCACACTAACTGATTATTTCAAATCAATATACTCAGCGTCTCTGCCGGTTTTATGAGGGTAAATCTTTTAAGACCTTTTTAAGACAAAGTAAAGAAAATGTAAGGAATCAATTTTAGGGAAAACAATACATGAATATGTTCTCTAAATGTAACTATCTAGGGAGAAACAATGAGTTTCAATAGATATCCATTATTTTTAAATTTTACATTTTACAAATAAGAATCAGCCTGAATCGCTCTGCTCCCAACCACTAGAATATTGAACTATCTTTTACTGTACCTTTTGATCACACTGCAAAAAAGTATTCTTTCTCAATATTTTTGTCTTGTTTTCTAGTGCAAATGTCTAAAGATTCTTAAAGGTGCAGTAAGCGATTTCTGAGAGAAACTGTTGATTTTTGAAATCAACCCAAACAAGCACACCCCTCCCTTTATTGCTCCGCCCCCAAAATAGACAGACACACAATGCCTGAGTAGATCACTCAGAGAAACTCGCGAAGATGACGAACGAATGTCAAGGAAGAACAAAAAATACATATCCAGTACACGAGTATCTACAAGCATGAGTTTGTTGTAAGTCACCAGCAGCACAGCAGCTCCAGTCAAACAATGGCACTCAAAACTGTCCTGTTACTAGAGCTAATATTACAACAATTGCATTGGTTCAAGGAAACATCAAAACCAATCTTACTCTGGGTGATATTCTACTGGGATTTTCTCTTTTGTACTGTCTGTTATCTCTCTTTCAACAGTCTAAAATCTCCCTCTTTCTCACTCTCTCCTCCCCCATCATGGGTGGCCACTCCCCCTACTGCTGATTGGCTCACTCTCTCTCCTCCCCCTTCATGGGTGGCCACTCCCCCTACTGCTGATTGGCTCACTCTCTCTCCTCCCCCATCATGGGTGGCCACTCCCCCTACTGCTGATTGGCTCACTCTCTCTCCTCCCCCATCATGGGTGGCCACTCCCCCTACTGCTGATTGGCTCACTCTCTCTCCTCCCCCTTCATGGGTGGCCACTCCCCCTACTGCTGATTGGCTCACTCTCTCTCCTCCCCCATCATGGGTGGCCACTCCCCCTACTGCTGATTGGCTCACTCTCTCTCCTCCCCCATCACGCGTGGATATGCCCCCTACTGCTGATTGGCTCACTCTCTCTCCTCCCCCATCATGCGTGGATATGCCCCCTACTGCTGATTGGCTCACTCTCTCTCCTCCCCCATCATGCGTGGATATGCCCCCTACTACTGATTGGCTCACTCTCTCTCCTCCCCCATCATGGGTGGCCATGCCCCCTACTGCTGATTGGCTCACTCTCTCTCCTCCCCCATCACGCGTGGATATGCCCCCTACTGCTGATTGGCTCACTCTCTCTTCTCCCCCATCACGCGTGGATACGCCCCCTACTGCTGATTGGCTCATTCTCTCTCCTCCCCCATCATGCGTGGATACGCCCCCTACTGCTGATTGGCTCATTCTCTCTCCTCCCCCATCACGCGTGGATACGCCCCCTACTGCTGATTGGCTCATTCTCTCTCCTCCCCCATCATGCGTGGATACGCCCCCTACTACTGATTGGCTCACTCTCTCTCCTCCTCCATCATAACCGTTCAATAATGAGTTGTAAATTTGAACGAGTTTAGCTCCAGACGATTAATGACACTCAAAGCAGCCCTGACCTATCAGCCAACTCTCTCTTTCTCTCTCTTCTCCCCCATCATGGGTGGATACACTTCTCACTGCTGACTGACTACAAGTGTGTTATGCTGCTCGGTCTGATCCACTTTCAACAGCATTTCTCAGAAATCACTTACAGCAACTTTAAATCAAGATACATCTACTTGAGATGCAAAATGACAGAAAATATAGTCTTGGTTTCTGTGATCAAACTGAAGCAAGATTAAGATTAAAACAATTACAATAAATATCTACCAACTGGCTCAGAAAACTGGCTTTTTTGTTCTTGTTTTAATCACAAACTCAATCTTGTTGCATTTAAGACTTCATTTTACATATCAAAAACATTTGTGTAGGAAAACAGGACAAAAATACTGAGGAAGAAATTCATTTTTTGCAGTGCATGCAACATTGAATTCCATGACTTAATCAATTTAAGACTTCCTGCTCTGGTTTAAGACCCTTTAAGACCTTCATTTGAGTAAGGGTGAATTAAAGGCTGATTTATACTTCTGCGTCAGACCTACGCCGGTGCCTCAACGCTATAGACTATGCAGAGGGAGCGTGTGAAACCCGAGGGAGGGGTTCTAGCAGACCAATCACAGCGCTTGCGTCCGAGAAGAATTGACGCGTTGTTACATTTTTGGAGAGGGTACGCGTGCTAGACACAGCCTACGGCGTAGCTACGGCGTGAGTTCGACGCAGAAGTATAAATTGGGCTTTAGACCCGTACTGCTGTCAATAGGGATGGCCCGATACCGATACTGGGATCGGGTATCGGGTCGATACTGTCCTCATATACTCATACTCGTATTCATAAAAATTAGCCGATACCACGCACCGATACCACGTACATTTTGTGAAACGAAACAGGCCGCCGCTTTGTCTAGGTGAACTGAGGCACGTAAAATGTCAGCGGTTTGGGCTCATTTCAAGATAAGGGATGATGACAGCAGCAAGGCAGACTGTAAGTTATGTTCAGCTAAGGTGTCGAGAGGAGGAAAAGAAAGTACATCGTTTAACACCATCAATCTAATTTAACATCTGAAGACGCATCATAGCGCTGAATACACTCAGTTTAGTCAAGCTAAACAAGCAACTCAGCAGCCAACATTAACGCAGGTTTTACAGAAGGGTGAGAAGATGTCCAGAGATAATCCACGGGCACTAAAAATAACAGAGGGAATTGCATACTTTATTGCACTTGATGACCAGCCATTGTCGGCTGTTGAAAATATAGGATTTCGACATCTTCTTGGCATACTGGAGCCACGATCCGAAATTCCGAGTCGCCATTACATTACAACCGCTATGCTGCCGAAACTGTTTCATGACGTGAAAAAGCACGTCAGTGGCCTGCTGCGTGACGTCTCGACCGTCAGTTTTACAACAGATATTTGGTCAAGCAGTGTCTGCCCAATGTCTCTGCTCAGTTTAACTGTACAGTGGATAGATGACAACTTTACTCTTCGCCATGCCACCTTACAAGCAAAGCCGTTCCGAGGCTCGCACACCAGCCAAGCTATCGCAGGTGCGTTCGATGGGATGCTTCAGACCTGGTGCATTCTGAAAACCTCTGTCCACGTTGTGCTACGAGACAACGCTAAAAATATGATTAAGGGCATGAATGATGCTGGACTCCCCAGCTTACCTTGTGCCGCTCACACTCTCAAGCTGGTGGTCCACGAAGGACTTTTGTCACAGAGAAGTGTTGCTGAGGCATTGGCTATCGGACGCAAAATCGTTGGCCATTTTAAGCATTTTCCTCTAGCCTACTCCTGTCTCGAAGACATTCAGTTAGAGATTAGTCAGCCTGCAAAACGACTACAGCAGGACGTACACACCCGCTGGAACAGTACATTTTACATGATCCAGTCCCTGATAGAGCAGAAACGGGCTCTAGGAGTTTTTGTGTCCGAACATGAACTCCCTGATAATCTCACCGCTCACCAGTGGGCACGGCTGGAGAAGGTTGTAACTGTTCTGGGTCCGTTTGAGGAGTTAACACAAAAAGTTAGCTCTTCTGAAGCTATGGCAGCGGATGCGATTCCTGCTGTCACTGTACTGCAGCGATTTCTGTCTAGAGAGACCGACGATGACCATGGCATCAAAACTATGAAAGGGACTTTAGCTGCAGCTGTCAGGAGGCGATTTTCTGATGTGGAAGAACAACCCCTCTACAGCATCGCTACTCTACTCGACCCAGGTAGGTGTGTGTCTGTGTGTGTGTGTGTGTCTGTATCTATGTGCGTCTGTGTGTGTGTGTGTGTGTGTGTGTGTGTGTGTGTGTGTCTGTCTGTCTGTGTGTGTATCTGTGTCTGTGTGCATTTCTGTGTGTCTGTGTGCGTGTGTGTGTTAGATAGTGAGTTAAAAGTTGCCTATGTCTTGCTGAAAAGTACATTTTCATTTAATCAATTATTTGATTAGGCTATGTTATTTTAATAAATAGCCTACCTATGGTCAGATAGCATAATTTTTTTCTCTCATTTTCTGTTATAGATATAAACATCTTTTTTTCTCAAACACCAACAATGCTGCAAATGCCAAGGAGATGCTGATGCGTGAGCTGTTGAGGTCGTCTGGAGAAGAGGAGAATCATGACCTGCACGAACCTCCTGCCAGAAAATCACGCAGGGACCAGGCAAGCAGCAGCCCGGACAATATATTTGATGAAATAGCAGATGAGCAAGCACAAGTCTCTCTAAACAGAGCTCAAATAGGTTCTACTGCACAATTAGAGACATACCTAGGGGAGACCACAATTTCTCGAGAAGACAAACCACTACAATACAGGGCAGTTAACAAAGTGCGGTTCCCTACCCTGGCCAAAATGGCATCCAGATACCTCTCAGCACCATGCAGTAGTGTTGACAGTGAAAGGCTGTTCAGCTCAGTGTCACATATTGTGAATGACGGCAGAAACAAAATCACAGCTGATCATGCAGAGATGATTTTGTTCATCAAAAAGAACCTGCCTCTCATTCTCCCAAAAAGTACCTAAGCTAGTTGAGATCACATTGCTGATTGAAATGTTTGTTTAATTGAAACATGGGAACTGTCACTGTGCCACATAGTTTAATTGTTGTTTAATTGAAATATGCAGTAGTTTAATTGAGACTTGCAATAGTTACATTGATGTTTTGTTTAATTGAAATATGTAAATGTTTAATTGAGACTACACAACAGTTACATTGAAATTTAGTTAAATTGAAAGCTGGAGACGGTGTCAAATATTTCATTGATATATTGTTGAGTTGACGGTGTTGACAGCACAATACGTTTTATTTATATTTTGTCAGTTGTGAAGACAGTGCCAGTATTGAGGCTTTTTGTTTACACAGAAATATATATATAATTTATTTTTGATTTGAAATTGTTAAAACAAGCAGAGAAAATAAAAACAGGGTTCTAACCTGTGTTCTAAAACAGTCTTCTGTCTTCTTTTCTGGGAGCCTGTAGTTACTTTTGTGGTAGAAAAATATCGGTATCTGTACTCGGTATCGGCAAGTACACAAATGTAAATACTCGTACTCGTATCGGTTTGAAAAAAAAAATGGTATCAGGCCATCCCTAGCTTTCAAAAGACTAAAATTAGTGATAACATTTTACAGTAAGTTTCAATTTGTTAATATTAGTCAATACATTCGAAATCATGAGCAATGAATAACAATTTTGACAGCATTTATATAGTGATTTTATGAATAAATGCTAGATGATGATGAAATACAAACCTCTGGGAGAGAGGGAACTCTGTTTCTCTGTTTCCGCTTGCTGTCGGCCCGCTGCTGGGAGGTTGTTGCTGATCCGTTTGTAATGATTATAGACAGCAACTGACAACACTTTCTTGGCATACGACTGGCCAACAACAAACTTGTCAAGGTAGGAATAAATCTAAAGACGTTGAGACAAAAGAAGCCCATGTCAGATTCGTTTAATGCATTTCCAAGATTACAATTCTAAGAACTGCTGTCACGGGATTGGCTTTTAGAAGTTTACTTACTTTAATTACACAAAGATGAACTAAGTTGATGCAATAATAATAACAACACAGTGTATGGTGTGTTGGAATCGTACCTTTTTAGGAGGCGGAGGGGGTTTCTGAGCAAATGTAAATTTCACTTGCTCAGAGCTCTCTGCTTCCTTATTCAAACCTTTCTTGGAGTCAGTCTCAGACAGGACCACAAAGAAATGATGGCACTTTTCACATTTCACAAACCGTGTGGAGGCTGTGTGGAGTAAAGACAAGACAAGTATTCAGCTAATGTAAAAACACAAGTGATTAGCATTGACATGAATACTAGGGTCCGTTTGGAAATATGAGCATTCTGTATAACATGGTTTGAGCAGTTAAAGGGTTAGTTCACCCTCATGTCGTTCCAAACCTGTAAGACTTTCGTTCATCTTCAGAACACAAATTAAGATATTTTTAATGAAATCTGAGAGCTTTCTGTCCTTCCATTGACAGCTACGCAACTACCAATTTGACGATTAAAAAAAAAATCATAAAGAGATCGTAAAACTAATCCATTTGAATTGAGCGGTTTAGTCCAAATTTTCTGAAGAGACTTGATCACTTTATATGATGAACAGGTTTATTTTTGGCTGTTATTCACATACAAACATTCATCAACTCACACATCAGTTGTGCGAAACAGAAGCTCAAAGCATGTTCGCTTGAGGCGTGAGAACCAATGAGGTTCATTCTCGAGTTACGCATCACGTTTGAGTTTCATCAAGAACCAATGAGGTTCATTCTCATGTTACACATCACGTTTGAGTTTCAGCAAGAACCAATGAGGTTTTTTATTGAAAGAGACAGAGCTGTTCTGAAAACAGACGGACGTTCCACATAAATCCTCAGGGCCCTAACCGGGCAAGGAGATTCACGTCAGACTCGCTGTCAGATCCGAAGAGGGCTGACAGGGAGATGACTTGCGCTCTGAAAGGAGTGGCAAGTACTTTGGGGACATAACCATGTCTTGGTTTGAGGATGACCTTGGAGTCATTAGGCCCAAACTCAAGGCACGACGTGCTAACAGAAAGTGCATGTAAGTCACCCACCCGCTTGACAGAGGCGATAGCCACCAGAAAAGCGGTTTTCAACGAGAGATCCTTAAGGTCCACAGACTGTAGAGGTTCGAAAGGGGCACCCTTCATGGCCTCCAGGACCAAAGAAAGGTCCCATACGGGAACCGAGGGGGGACGAGGAGGGTTCATTCTTCTAGCTCTCCTGAGGAAGCGAACTACAAGGTCGTTCCTACCCAGTGACTGGCAGTGCGAATGTTTGACAAACGCAGCAATAGCCGCCAATTTACCTTGAGCGTGGATGGGGATCTACCCTTATCCAAGAGCTCCTGTAGGAAGGAGAGAACCTCCGATACCCCACAATCTTGTGGATCCAGGTTGCGAGCTGAGCACCAACCTGAGAACACTGACCACTTGGAAGCATAAAGCCGTCTAGTAGAGGGCGCTCTAGCTAGCGTAATCGTGTTTAACACCCTGTCGGGGAGACTGACGGGTAACCGTTGATGGCCCACAAATGCAGAGGCCAAAGCTCGGGTTGTGGGTGCCAAATCGTACCCCTGGCATGTCAAGTCAAGTCAAGTATATTTATATAGCGCTTTTCACAATATAGATTGTATCAAAGCAGCTTCACAGTATCAATCAAATAACATAACAATGTTTGTTTCTTAGTGGAAAAAACATCCACGTATGGTAGGGCTGATCAATGGTATTAATGATTGGTTAATTAATTTGAATATCCCCAACTGAGCAAGCCAAAGGCAACAGTGGGAAGGAACGGAAAAACTCCATGAAGTGACCTACGGGTGTCCTAAAACTCCATCAGGTGACCTAATGGAGAGAAAAAATCCTTGGGAGAACCCAGGCTCAGTCGGGGGCCAGTTCTCCTCTGGCGTTTATGAACTAGAGGCCGGATTTACAGTAACTTAAATTTCATACAGAATTTTGTTTTATTTTATCACTTCGGGGTGGGCACGCGAACCGGAATCACAACGTTTTATCTGTAGAGTGCGAAAGGGATGCTCCATAGGGAGAGGCTAGTTGGCACTTCAGCACTACGTTGTCATCGGGTCCAGGCAAAGCTCCTAGTCAGATCTGGATACAACCTGGATCCGGCAGGCTGTGGGAAAACCTTGGGATAAACAAAGACACTAAAATTAGCGTAGATGCCATTCTTCTTATGATGATGTAACGGGTATATCAGGATTTAAGGGAAGTGTTCCCAGTTCCGGCTGACCTAATCTATGCAGCCTAACATTGAATTATAGAAGTCTATAATGTATTATGTGTATGCTGTGAGAGGAGATCTCTCCTCAACGGGACACGCCACGGAGCCAAGCTCTGAAGCTGCATCAGCTCTGGAAACCAAGCTTGGTTCGGCCAGAACGGAGCTACTAGAAGCACAGAGGATCCGTTCTCCCTGATACACTTGATTACCTGTGGTAACAGCGTGATCGGCGGGAAAGCATAGAGAGGGCGGCTGGGCCAGTGATGGTCCTTGTTCTTTGTGAAGCATATTGGACACTGAGCGTTGTCGTGAGACGCAAAGAGGTCGACTACCGCTGTGCAAAAGGTGTCCCACAACAGCTGAACTGTCTGAGGGTGGAGAGACCATTCCCCTGGGGGAACGTTGTCCCTGGACAGCCTGTCTGGACCCACATTCAGATGGCCTGTCACATGCGCCACTCTCAGCGAGAGTAGGTTGTGCTGAACCCATGCAAGGAGGCGTTCTGCCAGTGCATGAAGGTTCCGTGATCTCAGACCGACCTGGCGATTTATGTAGGAAACCACCGACATGTTGTCCGTGCGGACAAGGACATGGTGGCCCTTTAGAAGGGGAAGGAAGAACCGCAAGGCGTTCTCGACCGCCTTCATTTCTAGACAGTTTAAGTGCAAGCTCTTTTCTTGGCTTGACCACAGGCCAAAGGTCGGTCTACCCTCGTAGAGCCCGAATTGGAGGCATCTGTCAAAATCACTTTCAGTTTCAATATTAGTCCCAGGTTTACACCTGTCTGATACCAGTCGAACGCCTTCCAGGGCTCCAGAGCTGTGACACAGTTCTGAGTTACCTTGAGACGTAAATGACCGGGCGCCCATGCTCGACGCGGGACCCGCATCCTCAGCCAGTGCTGCAAAGGGCGCATGCGAAGCAGACCTAAACGAAGCACCGCTGAGGCTGAAGCCATGAGGCCTAGAATCCTCTGAAATCTTTTCAGGAGAGAGACACAGCCTACCTTGAATGACATCGCCAAGCGCTGAATACACAGAGCACGCTGTGACGTCAGCCGTGCTGTCATTGACACAGAGTCCAGATCCATTCCCAGAAAATAAGCTTTCTGACTGGGAGATAGCAAACTCTTCGTCCAATTGCCTTTGAGGCCCAGAGCCTCTAAATGGCTTAGTAACAAAGCCCTGTGTGTCATAAGGTTCACCTCCGACTAGGCCAAAACTATCCAGTCGTCCAAATAGTTCAGTATTCGCATACCCTGTTGTTTCTGGTACATTTTTTTGTTAAATGTATGAGGTGCTAAGGACAGGCCGAACGGAAGGACGGTGTACTGGTAAGCCTGACCCTCGAAGGCGAGTCTTAAGAAGGGCCTGTGACGGGTGGCTATTTATTTTATTTTATTATGTATATTTATACAGGTAAGTTGACTAAGAACGAGTTCTCATTTACAGCAACGACCAGTGTAGGTCACACAAAAAAGAAAGAAATACAGCCAAAAGTACAATATACAGCAAAACAACAATTAAATTAAAACAATAAAAGAAACAAAAACAATCACAAGAAAGAAACACAATCAGTAATAAAATGATCCTTGAGCAGCCGTCTAAAATCGTGTAAAGGGATCAGATCATTTAGTTTAAAAGTGCATTGTAATTCATTCCAAGTGTGAGGGGCAGAAAAATTAAAAGCCAATCTACCCAATTCAGAGGAGATCTTTGGGATCTGTAGTAAAAGCCATCCATGAGCTCTGGTCTGATAACCAGACCTTCTAACAGCTAAAAGTGAATTAATATAAGATGGTAGTTTGTGCAAAAGAGCTTTGTACACAAAAAGTGCAAAGTGCATTTCTCTACGAGATTTTAAGGGCAGCCAATCAAGTTTCTGATAAAGTATGCAATGATTGGTACTAAACCTGTCACCTGTGATAAAATGAATAGCGCTATGATATACAGCATCAAGAGGTTTTAGAACAGAAGCAGAGGCATGCATATAGATTAGGTCTATCAATGATAGGTAAAAAAATAGATTCAACTATTTGTTTTCTATTATTTAGAGTCAAACAGGATTTATTTATATAAAAGAAATCCACTCTAACTCTTAGTTTCTTTACCAACTCATCAACATGCATTTTAAAGGAGGGCCTGTCATCAATCCAAATCCCCAAATATTTATAAACATAAACACGATCACTAGAGGCACCATCCAATGTAGAAAAATATAAATCATCACCTATTTTCTGTTGTTTATTTGAAAAAAGCATATACTTGGTTTTGTCTACATTAACTACGAGTTTCAATTTAACAAAAACCTTCTATATAGCTGTAAAGGCAGATTGTAGCTCAAAATGGGCCTGGTCAGCTGTAGGGGCAATAGCATAAATGACTATATCATCAGCATAGAGGTGAAGTTGACAATTTTTTATAGCTGAACCAATATTATTGATGTAAATCGAAAAAAGAACTGGACCTAAAATCGATCCCTGTGGGACGCCCTTCAAAAGCTCAAGAAAACCTGAATTGACACAATCAGTGGAAACACATTGTGTTCTATTTGTCAGATAATTTTCGATCTATTTTACAAAGATTTGTATCTGAAAATAAGCGTCTTTCAGATCCACTGATATAAACCAGTCCCTCGGGCGAATTTGCGCAAGAATTTGTCTGGTTGTAATCATTTTGAAAGAGCGCTTCATGAGAGCTCTGTTCAAAAGCCTGAGATCTATAATGGGTCTGAGACCGCCATTCTTTTTGGGTACCAGGAAGCAACGGCTGTAGAAACCCGACACGCTCTGGTCTAGAGGGACAGTTTCTATGGCGCCCTTCAAGTACAGTTTCGTTATCTCGGCTCGAAGTAGATGAGCTACTTTCTGATTTACTGTAGTTTCGACCCAGGCTTGAAAACGCGGGGGTCGGCGAGCGAACTGCAGTGAGTAGCCTCGTTTTATAATGTTCAGCACCCAGTCTGACACGCCTGTGATAGCTTCCCATGCTTTTGCACGTATAGCTAGGGGTAGAATGGTATCCGCGCTCTGGTGGCTGTAAGCTAGGGACCCGGAGACCTGATAGGGCTGATAAATTGACACACTGCTTGCAGTGTTTATCTGAGGCAACGCGTTGATTTACACATAACATTCTGGTCACGTTGGACGGGGAATGATTTATGTGTGTGCGGCTGTGCGCGACACAGAGGGCGCAGTGTTTAACACCAAGTGTGCGTACTGAGAAGCGGGCACCTTCTTTACACTTAAAACACCATCGACATGATCCGTCTTTATTGAAACAGGCCCTGAATGAGTGTGTGTCACTGAGTGGGCCGTGCTTATGTGTAGGGGTGAACACTGGGACGTGGGCACATTTCCTACATTTAAAACACCTTTGGCGAGAGCCGGATAAACAAACAATGCTCTTTTTGAGATTTATGTGGGTCGCCTTGGAAACAGTATCTGGGTACAGGCGAGCGGGTTGTGCAACTGGCTCGTTGGCTGTAGAGCCGCGGCCGCGGGAACTGTGAGAGTGACACGTGCTGCTTTCAAAGGCGGACCGGCCACAGAGGGACTCGACCTTCGCCGTCTTCCTAAAGTCAGGAAGATTTCGGTGGCACAGGATCCAGAGTGACCTTGGGCCTTGGCCCCCGAGGAGGAGGCGGCCTGCGACGGCCAGCCGGGCTCTAGCGTTGGCGCTCTCTCGGTCGCTGACGCTGAGAAGCTAGCGGTGGCGGCGGCGGAGATGATGTTTTCCGTGCAGGCGGCTGTTTCTTAGAGCGTCGAGGGATGAAGTGTCCCATAGCCTGCGACGTCTTCTGGACCTCTGAAAAACGCTCCACAAAACCATCAACAGCTTGCCCGAAAAGCCCGGAAGGAGACACAGGCAAGGAGACAAGGAAGGAGGCTCTGTCAGCGTCCTTCATGTCCGACAGCATCAACCACAAATGTCTCTCGACAATGTTCCTCCCGATGGCCTGGGCGGCGGACTTGGTAGCTCGCAGAGCTAAGTCTGTGGCGCTCCTCAAGTCAGTAAAGCTGTCTGGGTCCGTGCTCGCCTCGTCGCATCACGTTTGAGTTTCAGCAAGAACCAAATGAGGTTCATTCTCGTGTTACGCATCACGTTTGAGCTTCAGAAAGAACCAATGAGGTTCATTCTCGTGTTACGCATCACGTTTGAGCTTCAGCAAGAACCAATGAGGTTCATTCTCGTGTTACGCATCACGTTTGATTTTCAGAAAGAACCAATGAGGTTCATTCTCATGTTACACATCACGTTTTAGTTTCAGCAAGAACCAATGAGGTTCATTCTCATGTTACGCATCACGTTTGAGTTTCAGCTAGAGGTTTGTTCTCACGCGTCATGCAAGTTTGTTTGAGCTTCTGTTTAGGTTCACCGATCAGTGTTTTTATGTGGATAAAAGCCTAAATTCAATCAGTTCATCATATAAAGTGATCGAGACTCTTCAGAACATTTGGACTAAACCGCTCAATTCATATGGATTAGATTTACGATCTCTTTATGAACTTTTTGAGGCATTAAAGTTTCAGTTGCATAGCTGTCAATGGAGGGATAGAAATCTCGTTAAAAAGATCTTCATTTGTGTTCCGCAGGTCAAAAAAAGTCTTATGGGTTTGGAATGATCTGAGGGTGAGTAAATAATGATAGAATTGTTTTTTTGTTTTTTTTTTGGGTGAACTAACCCTTTAATTTCATATATCATATAATAATCTATACTGCATATACCATTGGTTTTCAATTGGCTTTGCTTCAGGACCCATATTTTACTTTTGGCTGATTTTTTTAATTGTGTTTCTATGTGAACTAGCTGAAGGGGGTGGATTACAATCCTCTTCTTGTATTATATACAGTAATGAAGTTTAAGTTTTAACCAGTGTATCTATTCTGATATTTCTGTTACAGCAATGTCTGTATTTGTTATCTGAGAGGTGTCTGAGGATCTGACCCATGTCAGGAATGCAGTGACAGTGTTTACTCATTTAACCCAGCTAACAGGTAATAAATATGTACTTATTTTGTAATTCGATTAATTCAGTTGTATGAGCAATTAATTAGAGTTATATTTTCTTAGAAAGAGAATTGTCAGTTTGAACTTTATTCTGCTCTTTTCATGATAGCTGTATGATACTTATCAAGACAACTGTGTCTTTAAGGTCATGAAGGTCAATAACACACTACATGTATTAATACACACATGAATACTTAGCATGTGTAATACTTTTAAGGGTTTATATCACCATTGGTCACTATATGTTAAACTATGACAGTGAATCATGTGTAGAAGTTTATATCAGTGCTCTGCGTGGATGTAGATTTCATGTTCTGTTCCATTGAAGTCCTGACAAAACCTCAGCCTTGAAGGGAAAAATATCGCCTTCTCTCAAAAATAATGCATTTCTTAAAAATGGCATTAATATTTTTACAAAATCATTTAAAACCAACAAACAGATATTTCTAGAACATGTCACATGTGTTTTAAACTAGATTTTTCATTCCTTTTAAAATACTTTTCTCACGTCATTGATCTGCCCTTAAAATGGCAACACTGTAATGCACAATTGAAAAGAAATTGAAAGCTAATATGTAACCTAGTACTTTATTTCTATAGTTATTATTAAAACATAATGCACATCAAATACTCGATACTTACACACTAAAGTCTCCACATGTGTACAAGGATCTCCACATTTGGGACACCTCAGCTGACTGCCCCCCTTCCCTGCACCCCCACCGCCTGACGCCCGCTTTCCAGCCGCCTCAGGAACGCCCTTCTGCACACAGCATCAGTAGCCATGAAGACTTCATGCATCAACAATCATTCACGGAAATGTAGAAAACTTGATGAGAGGATGACCTTTCCGCCGTCGCCATCTCTGGGTGAGCTTTCTTTAGCGGCGAAACACACTGCTGTTTGTGAAAGCGATCGGCTGAGCACGAACAGAGGTAGAGGAGCTTCCTCAAACACCGGTCTGGTGAGGCTGAAGAGCTGGACATGAGAACGAGAGAAACCTGCAGCGGAAACACACATAAGACACCAAACAATCAAATCAGTTCCGTTACCCGTTATAGAGTTAGCCACTAAAAATACAACCACTTGTGAAAATGAAGTGTGCTTTAATTGTATTGAATGTGTACTTGTAGAAGACCTCAAAATGTAAAAGTATATTTACTTTTTTACACATGATATCATAATAATAATTAAATAAAAGGTAATTTAAGTGTACTAAAGAGAGTACTTTTTGTGTTTCTTAACACAATTTAGTCTTTTAAAAAGTGCAATATTAATAGTTTTACTTTAAAATACATTTTAAATCATGGTTGCAGTACTTCAACCATATTTTAAAGAAAATAACAGTAATTCTGAAATTATATATACAGATATTTCAATCGTAAGTGGGTCAAAAACTCTTAAGTTAAGCTAACTGCATTTAACATAGATTTTAACTATAATGGATTTTCATTTAATTGTGTCCAAACATGTAGTTTTACATTTAGTTCACACATTGTATTTTATTGCCAAAACAAGTACTCCTTTTTTGAAGTATGCTAAAGTGTATTTCTATTTCGCACGGAGTACCACTGGTTTAAACAACATTGTAATATTGAGTACTTGTATGTTATTGATGCTACAAGCATCACCTCAGACCCAGACAAAGGTCATAAAAACATTACAATCGTGAAAACAACAAACACAAAACCAATAAAATGAGACCCTATTAAGAAACACCACTAATACTGTGATGTAAACATTAGGCGTAATGAATGTACGAAAGAATAATAATAATAATACACTGTCTGTTGATTTATCTTGTGTTGCCTGTTTCAAAATGTAGAGCTGCTATCTAGACATATTTGTGGATATCATAGGCAACTTTTGAGCATGCCAATGATTGAATGACTGAATGTTCAAGCATGTAAAGCACATACTGATATTTAAATGTTCAAAGTGAACAATTAAGCATTTCAGTGATATTCAAATGTTTGTATTGACTATTTGAGTGCAACTATGGTGCAAAATGTTAGAATGTGATAATGCTCAAAAATACTTTTTACTTAAAGGCACACTATGTACGATTTTTCGCCACTAGAGGGCGCAGTTTCCAACAATATCAAAGGCGTATGTTTATGACGCAGTGACGAGCGCTGAATGATGGGACTTGCTGTCAAGCTGATGGAGCTAATAATGTTTATGAATGAGTGCAAACATTCACGTTGTTTAACATTACAGTGGTATGAAGCAGGTCGCGATTGCTAAAGAGACAGATATCACACGCGATTCCCGCAGAAATAAAGGAATAAGGACATTTAATTCTACCGATCTACCCGCAAGTGCTGGATTACTCACACAGGACAGTTTATTAGACGAATTAAACTTGTGAGGTAACGCAGCGCTGCTTCACTTGCTCTAACGTTACACTATCACACCAAACGGCATTTAAATGTGTGTTGAAAGTTATTATGTTATTCTACGTGTTAGTTCGTTTGCTATACGAAACTAGCAATAACGTTAAGCTAGATCAACATTAGAATAACATACTGACCATATTCTATTTCTAACATTTCATCATGTTGAGCTAACGTTATATATCATTGATTTGTTTTATTTAGCCTACATTTGCTCACCTGTCTAATAAAGCTGTCAAGTCGTGACTCGTGAAGCTGTCAAGTCCAAGTAAGTCGCGGACGTGGAGCTCTCAGCATCTCAAAAACGCCACGCTGGTGATCCTTATTTTAGTTCTCCTTGTTTGTCCCATGTCTGATTGCCATGGTCTATGTTTGAACGAAACAAGAACTGCGTGCCGCTAAACGTTACGCACGTAACGTACGCACCTAGTTGTCCACGTCTGTCGCCATGGTTACGTCATGGCTATGGCAGTTCGAGCGGAAACCGAGGATAGCGCGGATATTGCGTCATTGACAGGCGACATTTTTTTCCGGGACGGCCACTTATTTAAAATTGGAATTTCTCTAAAATAAAAAAATCTTTGGAGACTTTTGGGATATTGTAAGAACACAACTGCAGGAAATATATCACACTGTGCAAGTGATTTTTGGATAATTTGTTACAAAATTCTTACATATTGTGCCTTTAATGCCCCAAAATACTATGATCCGATGCTGCATGTGATTGGCAAAATGCTTTTAACTGAACATTGACATTACTAGAATTAATTATTACAAGTATTATGCAAACATTATTGAAAATGTTGATTATATGTGTATATATATATATATATATATATATATACTGACACACACACACACACATACACACACACACTGTTTTAATTATATATTAAACTGTCGATTTTATGTTAGCAAAAATGCTGGCTAGGTAGGCACCTCACTGTCAAGTAAACACGTGATGTCCCTAGAACCTTTGTATTTGGTTATTTTTTAGTTGTTTTTTTTTTACAACCATAGTTTGCATGCACCCTGGTTGTCAATAACAAACAAAAAATCTGGGAACTAATGTTACTCTTCAGAGCCGAAGATAAATGTACTTTAACAGTTTTTTTATTTTTAGTGTATGTTTGACTCACCTTTATGAACTGACTTTATAATCACCCTCGCTGCAGGTCTGCATGAACAGGACATATTTAAAAGCAGATCTGGTGAGAAAAATAATAAGAGTCCAAATAAAATAAAAAAAACGTTACACACACAGGTTACAATATCACTTATATAACGTTACTGCTACAAATAAAGTAGATTCAAAGTGCTGTCAGATATAATTATCAATCATTACAAGGCCTAAAACTACACGACGTGTCATATATTAGATGAAAAGTTTATACCAACATGTACAGCGTTAATGCCGAAAGCAGTAATAAGACAATACAGTGCTCAACTACACACGCGCTAACGTCACAGGAATGACGGCAGACATACTTACTGGAACTCACTGTCCGAGTTTCCTCTAAACACGATTTCTCTTTCACTACTCGAATCTGGCACTAGGAACTGAGCAGAATAAAAGGTTTAAGAGGTTGCATGCCAGTGTCAGTGTCTGCGGGTCTTATAAAAGATGTTAGATGAAGTTTGGTGTTGATCAGTGTGATATAACCTCTGCTGTCATGAAGCGTGTCAGCGTGACGTACATAGCCAGATAGAGGTCTGTTTGTGTCACGTGATGGTGAAGGGGCGGGGCCATGAGCCTGGCTGTTTCCATGAGGCATAAAGTTCATAAACTTCCTCCAGGGGGCGCTTGAGAAACACCAATCCTCCTTTGAGACGCATTCAAACATTATGAACATTATTAAAAAAAATAACAAATCATATGTTTTGCTAATATGAATATTTTAACATTTTCGTTTAAATAAGCTTTTAAGTTATTTGATTTATTGGATAAACAAATGGGAATCCACTATCTGCGAAGTGGTTTTTTTAAATGTAATCACAAACAATCCTGATTAGTTCATTGCGATCAGCGCTGAGAAAAGTAATAGGCGCGACGTGACAGCGCCGTTTGTTTCCATTTCACACCTGAAAACATTAATAGTTATTAAATATTTCTCACAATGATGGGAAATTAAGGATGTAAAAAGAACATGAGTCATCGTACAAAATGACAAAACTTTATTAAAAACATATTTGGCATGCAAAATACAAACAGAAATCGTCGATAACAATTGCATTCCCACATCTCAGAAAAAAACAACAACAGTGAAAGGTCATATTTGTAAAAAATATGATAGTGTAATCTATCTTAATCTATGGCTTATTCTCCAGTTACCTTAGCGTATTGCTGTCATTAAAAATAACGTAATTGTAATAAAGTTTTTTTTTTTTTTTAAGTGTAGTGTAACTATAGCTTATAGTGGATTGAATACATTGTCTTCTAAAGTTACATCATAGGCTTAATTTAATTTTGAAAGAGTTCACACTTGCATGATTAAACGTGATCTGAGATTTAATAAATTACTTCATTAGAAATTCAGATATTCAAATTATTTGAATTTATTTTTTATTTTGAACATTAATATGGGATTTCCCTCAGAAAGTTTAAGACAATTTTACAATCTTAACTCACTAGTGCTGCTCATGTTGTTATGCAGTATTATGGCTCTAAATCATATTTATGCAGTAGTTATAATCCATTTATTACCTGTTAACCATTTTTGAGTATCAACCTGAAAATGACGTTCAACTTAGACTGTAGAATATCTTCAATGCTTTGGAGCACAGACCAAGTTTAGTTTCTTTTTAAATGCAGATATATATATATATTTTTTTTTTCCAAACATGTTTTACTTCAAAACAGTGAAAAAATCTAAGCCATAAATCTAAACAGGTTGTGTTCCAAATCTGTGGTTGATATCCCAGAAAATGAGCTTTCAGTAAATGTTGTTGGGCGCAGTACCAAATGCTTCCACTAAATGAAGTTTGTTTCCCATTCATTTCAAATGCACTTTTAACAAATTATGTCGATGTTTGGTGTGTGTTAATCTATTCTAAAGAAGTAAAAATTCTATAAAAAAAAAAAAAAGTAAAATTGTTCGAAGAGCACCAGAGGGTCACGTCTTGTTTATGACAGTGGCGCTAGTTCCCACTAGTAGGCTATTTAGTCCATTGTTTTTTGCTAATAGCAATCACTGTAGTAACTATGGTATTCTAACGAAAACACGCAATGATTTTGCATAAGGGGTACTAGAGATTTTTTTGATTAAGTATGGCTGTCTCCTCTATTCGTCTGGCTCATGAATAAATAAATACTATAAAATGATAAAGCTGAAATAAAAAAGCTAACTGAAGTGTTTGCCATTTTCATTTAGGCTGCATATCAGTTTCCATATAATCCAAATAAATCCATGCACAGCTACATATGAGATGTAACAAAAATAAGTGTTTCCCTTGACTGCAAAACACAACCTTTCATGCTAAATGCATTTTACACATGGGTCCCTTTTCATAAAAGCAAAGGAGCAAACACATTTCATTTTACGCAGATGGAATCCAGTTATTTCAATTGAATTTTTCGTAAGGACAAAACCTTACCCCATACAGATTTCGCATGGGAAGTTTTTCTGAGAATTCAACAGAAATCATCTTAGTTAGAAAGTGACTTCTGTGTGAGTGCTGATTCACTGACCTTTGCTAAAGTGGCCGCAACTTAAAAAGTCATAAACAGTAATGTTACATGCGTCTCAGCTGATGCATGAGAGGAGATGATGCGCAGACAGAGAGTGTGTTCAGTTGTAGAGTGTTTCTCTCATTTTGCTGGTGATTTTGTCCCGCAGCTCACAGTGTCTGATCAGATCTCTGACCTCAAGAGGAAGGGAACTACTCCACACCGTCAGCACTGAATCCTCAGCTGAGACCATCACAAACACACGGAACAGGTTATAGACATTCATCAAGTGATCAGAGGAAACAACATCGAAGGAAAATCGTCACCTTGGATTTATAAGGTTCTATCTGACATTTTTGTCAATTTAGTTATTCACACATTCTTATTCTGTGTCAACGTATTTAGATTATCTATGTTTTTTTGTTTTTTTTAGTGTATATTTTGGGACTTTTTATTTAGAAAACGAAAAGGTCGAAAATGGATTGCAAAAAACTTTGAAGCTCAGTATCACAAAACTGCTCAGAATGCAGATAGAACCTTATGGGCCCTATTAAATGCTCTGAGCTCATGGTCTAAAGCGCACGGTGCAAGTGCACTGACGGCGTCCGAATCCACTTTTGCTAGTTTAACAACGGGAAAAATAGTTGGCGCATGGTCTAAAAGGGTTATCTGTATTCTCTTGCGTTGCACCTGGCGCTGCCGGCGTATGATAGGGTCCTCTAATTCCAAGGTGGCGAAATTGTTCTTTTAAGATAAAAAGCTCTTAATGTAAAGAATTCTAAGATTCTAAGGGTCAGCGCTAGTGGTTTTGCCACACAATTTGGTATTAAAATTATAAGTGGACTTATAGATATATTAAATGTATTAAATTAATTGTATTCCTCATGAAATTAAAATTAAATTATAATTAATAAAATAACTATTCAATAACTCCTTCAATTTCCATATTTAAAATGTTCTTACCTAATTGCATTTTGATTTGGTCTTGTGGCATGCGTTGCCGTCTACCCAACACTACAACAACATTCTTTCGGTTTAGGATGTCTGCACAAGAACATAAAGTATGACATTAATTATGAGTTAAAACAATTGTAGCTCAATTTAAACCACTAAAGCCCTTTAAACTGTATATCAAACTATTCCTTTTGAAATAGAAGTACACTTTAGCATAATTTCAAAAAGAGTACTTATTACAGACAAAAATCCTATAATAGGAGAACGTACTTAAGTGTGAAATGAATGTAATGTTTCCTGACACTTAATTGCTTGTCAATTGCAATCAAATTCAAATGTATTATAGTTTAAATTTATATTTAAGATCTGAACTTTAGTGTGCTTTATTGACCAACATCAGCAGGACTTATGTGCATGTTTATGTCATTATTTCACTGTCTTTGAAAGTGGACTCTCTTTTAAGTACACTTAAGTGGCCTTTTATTTAATTAATATGATATCTGCAAACTCAGCTTTTTTTTAAATATACATTTAGAATAATACAGTATTTTGAAAAGAAAAACACAAATGCGCTACTTTTTCACAAGGGACGCCAAATTATTTGCCAACAAGTGACACTTTCTATGTAACTGGAGAGACAGGAACAGAAAATGTACCTAGCATCACAGAGCCCATGCAGCGTATAGAGTCGCAGTGAGGGCTGAAGGTCTGCAGGAGCTGACAGCTGGAAACTTCCACCAACAACATGAGTCCTGTTTTAGTCCCAATCCACAGAATTCCACTGTGCTGGACCAACAGAGCTTTAACAATCGCCAAAGATGGCACCTTTTGTCTAGACTGGTCCTCATCCTGGGCTTTGGGCTTTTTGGTGGAACTTAATCTGTTGTGGACATATAAATTGTAAATTAGGAAGTTAAGTTAAATCTACTTTTAACATCTGTCTCAGGTGATCTGTTCACAAGGGGTCAACCGAGTCATGTTGCTGTTACAAAAGTACAAAAAGTTGGGAAAGTGTTGCTTCAAAACATACATGAACATCAGATGTGCTTCACATGATCAGTGTCAGTGCATGCTAATATGAGGCAAATTTTTGTATGTGTTTTTCCAAAATTTGGTGGACAGTTCTTTCCTAAAATAGCAAACTTTAAACTCCCTGATTAAACACAATTGTTGATTGACAGGTGAGTAGGCAGTCCTTCACTGATGTCCAGGATCTTCCAGGTTAAAAAAGATTACACTACAAATTTGTAGATTACACAACAAATGCAATTAGGTCACGTGTTTCTGACTACCTCCAGATGTGGTGTGAGTGATCCAGCCACATAAAATTTTGGACACTACTTGGAACCATAGACAGTAAAAGACATGGACACAGCGACCCCCTTGATTTCAACGGAGAGAATTGAAGCCCTTTAGAAGCACTCACTTCCTGATGGCTGAGCGTACTGCTCAGACTCAAACTGAGCTTGACGACGTAGATGTGACGTGAGCAACCTGTCTGTCTTCTAGTAGCTGTGCCAAGAGAAATCTGAATCATTCCCTTCCGAATCTCGCAGAGACAGAGAGCGTGAGTATTAGCTGTCCATGAGCTAGCAGCAGGATCAACTTTATGACTCTCTATGGGCTTCTCCCTTGACTTTATTGGACTTTATGCCTCCACGCCCCCCGATTGCTTGCGAGCTTCTCCGCCTGTCTATACGGTAATTTCTCAACTGTGCGACAGAGAGTTGAGTGGTTATGACGCAATCGTTAGCCTATTTTTACAAAAACGGCTTCTACAGGGCCATAACGTAAGATGCAAAGTAATAGAGCCTTTTATACATTGTCGTGTTTCTTTAGAAATAAATAATGGACAAATGGAGTCTTTGGACGCCTCAGATGTAAAGTTATTCGCTGTCAAAGTGACGCCAAAATGAATGGGAGTCAATGGAATGCTAACAGCAGGTGAAGTTCTGCTACAATGGCGGCCCCCAGGGAGGCTTCAGTTTCCGGCTGATGGATTACTCCCTTGCTTGGATCCTACTTGTATTGTAGTTCTAATGACTTGTGATCATATCCACCTAAATGGATTAATAGCAGATGTAAAAGGAGTCAAAAATGTGCAAATGAGTTTTATGATAGTGTGTGCCACTTCACCCAAGTAGTTGTATGCAGTCAATGAGGTTCACCATCCTCCCAGTCTTCTTATCCCAGACCTCCACAGTGTGGCTTCCTGTTTTACTCACATACACATGTTTGTCCACCGCTAACCGTGATATACAAGCATCACCGCTGACTCGACCCAGCTGCCTAAACAAACAGATTAACATCTTTAAGAACTGAACAACATCACCAAGAAATTCCATGGGAGTGGCCAATTAACTGGCATGTAAATGACTAGAAACCACAGTTCCTTTTTATGTCACATTTAGGCAATTACAATTTATCCATCCTAATTCTTAGTAATTCTTGTCTGCTGCTTTTAACATGGAGAATCAACAGAATCTCTGATCAATTGTCTCTGATCTGGACATCACAGGAACTACATATTTCTTTAATGAGTCTTACCAAAATGGCAAATTCTTATCAGCTAACCAACCAGGAGTGCCTCAGGGTTCTATGTTAGGTCCCTTACTATTCTCAATATGCTTAATTTCACTGGGCCTAATTATAAAGGCCCATGGCTTTTCCTATCTGGGCATGAGATAAGCAGCTCTAACTGTCATTCCTACCTGTGGTAATATTGTGAATACATCAAGCTGGGTGACTCCACAATAATAGCATATATTATCCCTGACTTCCATCCCATGTCTTCACTGGACGCTACTGGCATGACTAGTAAAAGTAAATAGAACCTATAATAATCAGTGATACTGTCTACACTGGATGCAGACCGATGCCTATTTCTAGCATACTAAATGTGCATACGCTACTTCTGACAACAGGACAACTGGATTTCTGAACAGGACAAGCTGTCACATCCAGTGTAGACACTGTGTCAGACTGCATGCGAGAATACTAAACACTAACGGAGCAAAAGTTATTTTGGTGCCAAGTACAATGTGTGGCTGGACAAAAGTATGTAGACACCATCTTCTAATTAACAGGTATTGCTATTTCAGTTACACACATTACAAACAGGTACTTCATGGTCAGGGATACGACCATGAAATCTCATTAGTCATACGTTTTTAGTACAATGGTGCATACCTTTTCTGTAACATGTTCCATCTAATGGAAATCTTTTCAATGAGAGTGGACGCTGTCTTACAGTGGCAAATGGGAGCAAGAAAAAGGCACATATGAACTTGGTGTTTTGGGTGTCCACATACCTTTTAGTGTACTGTACACTGTATATTTACCTTGAGCAGAAAAGGTCAGTTTACACTGTTTTCCACAAGAAGAAAAACTGAACCTAATGTTTGTGTTACATTGACAGGTGTAGTTGTTGTTTTCAGAAGGGTGAGGGGTACTTACGGGTGGAGCTGTTTGGGTTTGGTGTCTATGCTGCTATAGACGTTGTAATCCACTGTGAGCAAGATCACCCTGGTGCCACAGGCCGCCCACACCGTATTGAGCTCCTGAGGGTGATTGGAGGGGCCGATACACATCAGAGGAGTGTTTATATCACTGACCTGGAGGGTCTTCACTGGACCTCCATTCTTTACCTACAGTCATAAAACGTCATATATATCAGGCGTCTGATAATGCTGATAGTCTGAAGTGCTGTTTAGGGGTTTCTTATACTCATCAACACTGGATTGATTTGATAAAAAAAAAGTAGTATTATGAAATGTGTAATGACAATTAATAAGAAAATACACTGGCTCTAAACGGAGATTGTAAAATCTCGCAAAAGTGTTAGGTGTCGCCCAGCCTGCAGCTCTACAAATGTCAGTTAGCGAGGCACCATGCGCCCAGGAGGAGGCCAGACTCCTGGTGGAGTGTGCCTTCACCCCAAGGGGGCATGGCAGGCCCTGCGCCTGGTAAGCCAAGACAATGGCGTCCACTATCCAGTGAGACAACCTCTGCTTGGAGAGAGCTTTTCCCTTCAGCTTCACACCATAACAGACAAAGAGCCGGTCTGAGGCTCCTGAAACACCGCATTTTGTCTATGTAAGCACGAAGGGCACACTCTGGACAGAGCAGTGCCAACTGGGTCTGCCTCCTCCGAGGGCAGCGGTTGCAGGTTCACCACCTGATCCCTGAAGGGAGTGGTGGGAAACCTTGGGCACATATCCAGGCCGGGATCTCAAGATAACGTGACAGTTAGCCGGCCCGAATTCCAGGCACACTTCGTCAACCGAAAATGCCTGCAGGTCCCCTACCCTCTTGATGGAGGCCAAAGCAACCAGGAGCACCGTATTCATGGAGAGCTAATTTAGCTTGACTGAGTGCAATGGCTCAGGGGGAGCTCTCTGCAGCGCAGATAGAATAACTGCGAGGTATCAAGAGATCATATGTGGGGGGCAAGGAGGATTTAACCTCCTCGCCCTTCTAAGGAACCTAATGACCAGGTCATGCTGTCCTACCGCCTTAGACTCCACAAGGTCGTGGTGTGCAGAGATCGGAGCCACATAAACTTTCAGGGTGGAAGGAGACAGCCTTCGTTCCAACACTTCTTGGAGGAAGGAGAGCACAGACCTGATTGGGCATTTTCTGGGATATTCTCGGCGAGAAGAACACCAGGTGACGAAGAGGTTCCACTTCATAGAGTAGGCGTGTCTTGTGGACAGGGCTCTAGCTGAAGTGATGGTAGCCACCACCTGTGGTGGTAGGATACTCAAACCCTCTGTGTCCCGTCCAGGACCCACAGGTGCAGATTCCAAAGATCGGGACGAAGGTGCCAGAGGGTGCCCCATCTGAATAGGCCAGGGAGGGTCTGTCGCAAGGAGCAGCAGTTCGGAGAACCAAGTCCGTCTGGGCCAATGAGGCAAAACCAAAAAGGACCTGTTCCTCGTCCTCCCTGATCTTGCACAGGAGCTGTGCAAGAAGGCTTACTGGGGGAAACGCATACTTGCGGAGGCCCTGGGACCAGCTGTGCGCTAGTGCATCCGTGCCGAGGGTCCCCTCAGTCAGGGAGTAAATCCAGCGGCAATAGGAAGTGTCTAGGAAGGCAAACAAATCTACCTGTGCATCGCCGAACTGTTTCCAAATCAGCTGAACGGTCTGGGGATGGAGTCTCCATTCCTCAGGATATGGCCGAAGTCGTGAGAGCTCATCCGCTGCACGATTCAGCTCTCCCAGGATGTGAATGACGCGAAGCAACCTCAGATGCTTCTGACTCCATAAGAGGAGATGGCGTGCGAGTCGCGACATACGGTGGGAGCGCAGACCACCCTGATGTCTGAACGGACCAGTACGTGTTTGCCCTCCAGCAACGTCCGAAAACAGTGCAGAGCTAAACGTACAGCCAGCAACTCGAGGCAATTGATATGCCATAGGCACTGGGGTCCTGTCCAGGAGCCCGCGGCAGCATGCCCATTGCAGATGGCTCCCCAGCCCAAGGTGGAGGCATCTGTTGACACAACAACATGCCTGGAAACCCGGTCTAAGGGCACTCCGGTCCATAGAAAAGAGAGGTTCAACCACGGGGTGAAGGTTTGACGGTAGGTGACTAGCACCCGGAACGTGCCCATCTCAGGACTCAATCGCTTTCTTGCCCTCGAATTGACTCAGGCAATTCAGCAGTGACTGTGCAAGCTTGCTCGTAAGCTGCGCGTACATGGCGACCGAGCCAATTTCCATACCGAGAAAAGAGATCCTCTGGACTGGGGAGACTTTGCCGTTTTCCCAGTTGACATGAAGGCCCAGACGGGCGAGGTGCCGGAGCACCAGGTCCCTGTGTTCGCGAATCTGCTCTCGAGAGTGTGCTAGAATCAGCCAGTCGTCGAGATAGTTCAGGATGCAAACCCCGTGTTGCCTGAGTGGTACGAGGGGTGCCTCGACGACCTTCGTGCAGACACGAGGAGACAGGGCTGACCCGAATGGCAGTACCGTGTACTGATATGCCTGCCCCTCGAAAACAAGCCATAGAAATGGTCTGTGTCGAGGAAGAATGGATAAATGAAAGTAAATGTCCTTCAGGTCGATCGCTGCAAACCAATCCAATGAACGAACGCATTCGAAAATGCGTTTGGCTGTCAACATCTTGAATGCAAGTCTGTGAAGGATTCGGTTCAAGATGCGCAGCTCCAGGAATGGTCATAACCCACCGCTCTTCTTGAGTACAATGAAGAAGCCGGACCTCATCTTGGCTGGAGGGATGGTCTCGATCGCACCCTTCGCCAGTAGGGCGGCGACCTCCGTACGAATGACAGGGGTATTGCCACCTACCAAGGTATAGGGGATTCCCCGGACGCGAGGAGACCGTGCGAACTGAATCCCATAGCCGAGCCTGATCGTTCGCACGAGCCAGTGGCACAGATTGGGAAGCTCTAGCCAGGCTCCCATAAACTGAACCAGCAGGGTCATTGGAACTACAGGCGTACCCACGATGGGGCAACGATGCAGAACGACCGGCCCAGACATGGGAGGCGTAGCGTCCCGGTGTGGGGACGTGGTCAAGTTCCTCGTCCTGAAAGAGGAGGCCAGGGAAGGACAAGCGTTCCGCAGTGGCCTGCTCTGACAGGGGTCTGGCGACAGAGGGGGAGGAGAGTGGCAAGGCATAGTCAAGTCAAGTCACCTTTATTTATATAGCGCTTTTTACAATACAGATTGTATCAAAGCAGCTTCACAGTGATAACATAATTGTTTCTAGAAGAAAATTGTGTCATCATCCACCTTAAGTAATATTTAAATGTCCCCAACTAAGCAAGCCAAAAGCCAAGGCAACACAATAGCGTCGCACAATGCCATCCGCGGCCTATTGGGGCTCAGAGGAAGGGGAGTCAGTTCTTTCTAAAACAGTTTTAGGGTGCCGCTGACCTTGAGGCCAGCAGCGGGGGAAGAACAAAAGATTCTCCCCCGGCCCTCCCATGAGGGAATGAGTGGTCATGCTATCAGCTCCTGGAAAGAACTGTGCCCTAGCTCCGAACTGCCTGTCTCAGGACCGCCGCCTAGCCTGGCGTTTGGCAGGCTTAGGGGCTGAGAGGGCTGTGCCGCCTTCCTGCGACCACCTCCTTGCTTCGGCCTGGGTGAAGGCTGCTACTTGGGCTGAGCAGGAGGGGTGGGAGCCGCAGGAGGGTGGCCTCGGCGGGCAGCAGATTGAGGGTGCTGCACGGATGGCTGGGTGGAGGCAGCAGCTGGCGGTCGGGCAGGATATGTCAGCTTCTGGGCGGCCGAGAACTGTTGTACGAAGTCCTGGCGACCGCACCGCCAAAGAGCCCAGCCTGGGATATGGGGGAGTTGAGACGAGTTCTCTCAGCCTCCCGCTTATCAGCTAGGTTGAGGCACAGATGACCTTCCTGGACCACAAAGGTGGACATCACCTGACCCAGGGATCGCGCAGTGACCTTTGTCGCCCCAAAGAGCGAGGTCCGTGGCAGTGCGCAGCTCTTGCATGAGCCTGAGCACCTTCGCCTGATGGATTTAAAGGATGGCCATGGCATGCAGGGCAGAGGCGGCCTGCCCCGCAGCTCTGTAGGCATTTGCCTTCGCCACCAGGTGGAGGCGCTCTAGGGACGCTCTACCAGGGGGACCCCAGTGTACCCTTTGGCTGCTGCGCCGTCGAGGGCAGAGAAGGTGGAGGATGCCGCGAAGCAGCGAGAAGTCAATGGGGACTTCCACGAACTTGTGACGTCCTGATGCACTTCCGGGAAAAAAGGCACTGGGGGCGGGTGCTGGTGGGTGCCAGGAACCAATCATCCAGCCTTGAGCGCTCGGGGGAGGGCTCCAACCCTATGCCACTCCAACCCTATGCTCTCAGCTGCCCGGGCAAGCATGCCGTCAACTCTGGATACGACTCGGACAACGCTGGCACTCCCGAGGGAGGCACCGCAGTTGAATCCTCATCCCCAGAGGAATCAAGCACGCCTTGTGATGTTGTGAGTGACATAGCATTATCCGCCGGAGCCCAGAATGAGACACTGGGTCCCCGAGAGGAACCATGCTCACCCGGAAGCTCCACGGCTTGCGATGTGGAGAGGGGTGTGGCCCGATGAAGACTCGACGGGTTGTTCCACACCGTAACCCTCAGATCACCCTGGCTACCAGCCAAAGTATCCCCTCTCGAGGAGGAGATAGATCGGGGTGTGGCAGTGGGGACTCTACCTCCACGGAGGTCATTGAGTCTTGATCTTAACACGACCATGGCCATGTTCCCGGAATGAGAACATGACTTATCCACGAGCACAGCCTGAGCGTGATTAAAGCCCAAACACGCCAGGCAGCGCTCATGACTGTCAGGCGGATGGACCATGCGCCCACATCCAGAAACACATGGGCGAGACATCTTTAAAAAGACGTGCCTGTGCAGCTCTTTTAGAAAAAAGGAAAGCTCTCTTTAGAAGAGCTGAAGCGCCCAGGGGGAAACACGAGCCGTGTCAAAGTCACTGCACAGACGAACAGCAGGACTGTGAACCCGCTGAAATGCGCCGTCATATCAACATCGACTGAAGAGAGATGCTCGTTGCTGTTGAAGACGAAGAAAGCACATAAACACTTCGGCTCCGAAGCAGAAACATAATGCGAGATTGCACTCGCGGCTCATTTTATACCCACGCGGTGGGGCGGAGTTTGCGATGCAAATTCCGCAGACCCATGGTAATTTCATACCATTGGCTCGTTTTCTAATACTCGAAGATGATAGGGCTCTCTAGCAAAACCCCCATTTCATCAGTTACTAACGTAACTCGTAGTGACTGAATGAAAGGGAACTGTTTATTATTTATATATTTTAAAATATAATTTATTCCTGTGATGGCAAACTGAATGCTCAGCAGCCATTACTCTAGACTTCGGTATCATTTGATCCTTCAAAAAACTGCAGAAAAATCTGTAGAAATATATCATATTATTATAAATGTTTAAAACAGTTGTGAATGCTTAAAATTTTGGGGAAATTTTTCCCCAATTTTTTTTTTAGGATTCTTGATAAATAATAAATAAATACAAAAATATATTTTATTTTTATTTGAAATAGAAATAGAAATCTTTTGTACTAATATAAATGTCTTTACTGTCACTTAATAAAATTATTAATTTCTTAAAAAATAAAAATAAAAATAAAGATCTTACTGACTCCAAACTTTTGAATGGTAATGTATTCAACAGTGCTAAACAATTTTATTAAAGGATTTACCATTGATTAAAGAAGGCATTCTCAGATGGTTCTCCAATAAACATGTACAACTGTGTTATACTGTACATATTGAAATGCTTATATTTTATAATTAATACCTTCAAGGCTGAATCTTCATAAATGACTAGTGTCCCATTTGCTGTCCCGACCAAAAGGTAATTCTTTAAGCATCTGAAAAATTGAAACATCATTCTCTCATCTTAAGGTACATCATCCAATAAGTAATGTCACTTTTCACTCAGAAACTTAGATGGAATCACCTGTGCTGGTCAGTGTGAAAGTACAGTGACGTCACAGAGTCATTCACACTCTTCAGACAGTGCAGAACCTCTGCGTTTATAGTGTCCATGATGAAGAGTGAACCCGACTGTGTACCAGCGACTAACCAGTCATTGCATGACCCTGGAGCTCTGATGGTCACCATACAGAGGACAGGACTGCTGTCAATCTCCTAAAAGACGGTGGGAGCACTGTTAACTTGACTGTTAAATGGATTAACCACCCAAAAATAAAAATGATATTATCATGTTCTCCCCCTCATGTCATTCAAAACCAGTATGACTTTCTTTTGATTTTTTTTAAAGTATTTTATGTAACTCAACAGATTCAGTTGCCATTGGCTTTCTTATAATAATATAATATATTAATATAATATAATATAATTATAATATAATAATTGTGGGTGACATCTAACTTAAAACAATGATAATTATTACATGTACTGTAGAACACTAAAATGAGGATGATAGAACATATTTGTTTAGATAAAATAGTATTTAGCAAGGAAACTTAGTGTGTATTTACAGAATAATTCATGCCATTTGTTGGGTTAACAGTTTTTTAAAGCTCTTTAGTACCTGGTTTAAGCTGCCCCCTGTCTCCAGATCCAGTGATGTCACACAGCCCATTTTCTGGCTACTACTGCCGCCCCCGATCCACAGACGTGTATTTTTCCCTCCATTTGCCCCTCCACCTGCACTGGAGACAGTGAAACACTCGCCTGGCAAACTCATCAGAGTCAGCTCTCGCATCAGACAAAGCATCTCTGCAGAATTCAGACGATCTAACACCTAAAACATACACAGTGACACTGAATTACTCAAAAGTTTGCACTGAATTCACATCATAATGAGCAGAGAAGTGTTTCTTTCTCAGATGTAACCAGTTGTCTGACCTGAGTAGATGTAGGTCTGTCCTGAGGGTTTTCTCTCAAACATTCCCTCATCAAAGACTCAAACCCTGGCCACGGAGAACAGCCGTAATCTTTAACTGGATCTATATCAGTGATTATAGAGAGTTTTTAATATTATCAGTAAAATTAAAATGTTATATTAATAATATTATATTACATTCATATTCCCCCCACCCCTCCATCCCAGGAAGTTAATTGTTTCCCCTCAGTCCTGAGGAATTAATGATCAATTCACAGAATTTTAGGAAAAAAAAGTTTTGCCATGTGGGTGAAATGACAAAAACCCTGTTTACACCTGGTATTAAGATGTATTTTGGTCGATCGGATCACAAGTAGACGTGAGAGACACATTCCTGTTTTAATCTGTCTCTTTTTTTAACATGTAATTTAATTTTCAAGAATAATATTCATCTGCCTGCATAGACACTATTATACAAGATCTGAATTGAGCTGGACGATGACATCGCGGTTTTCTTGTTATCTGATCAACCAAAACGCATCTTAATATCAGGTGTAAACAGGGCCAAAGAAATGACAGATTTCACAGACTCCATGCATCTATTATACAAAATGGACAGAAAATGTTGTAAATCCTCTTAAATATGTGCTGTTTGTGACACAACAAGGTATGCACACTTGCCTATTATGGTATACATGAATGCATGGGTGCAAATTTTACATTACACAATCATTAGACTCGTTGTGTTCAGCACAATGCCTAGGTTAATCTGGAATTGGCTTGAAAGTGAATTGTGTATAGGAAAAACCTTAAAGACACTGTTCTTATGGTGAACTAAACTAAGCAAGTAACCCTCACGCCAGAGGGGGCTATACTGTAGAAACCTTGGACAACAACAGCCAATCACAACGCGGTCAGAAAGGTGCTAAAAGGTGCTAACTTCGCAAATCGCTCCTGCTCAGGAAGCATTAAAAGGTTCTGTCTTAGACAAAGAAAAGGTTGTTGTAAAAAGACTCAGATGCTCTAAGAGAAACAAGGAAGTTCGACAAGAAGGGAATTTTAGGGAGCTCGAAAACAGGAACAACAACCAAACGTGTTCCCGCCATTTTCAGGACCTTCTGCACCAACTTCAGAATCTTTTATTCAGGGATCTTCCGTCAGAACATTCACCTTCAAGGCTTCTCTCCTCTGCGCGTCCCAGACAAGAACTGTCCAGGGGCTCCAGAAGTTCAGAGTTTTTCAGTATTTCATGTTCAAGGCTGTTCAAATGGAATCCAGCTCCTTTCTTCCCACGCAACGCTGCCCAGCACAATCAATGGAAGACGTTGCCTCTTTGCACATTAGAGTGATTTGTCAATATGTGTTTCATCACGTGTCCAAGCGGAACGTAAATATATATTTGATTTGGCTGCCACTTCGCTTGAATTGAGGTGCAACAGAGATCTGTCACGCCACATTAAAGAACATCAAAACCATGTTTGTTGTTTAAATATAGCTATAAAATAGTCAGAATTTAAAAGCTGAGACTTTGTTTCATATAAAAAGTAAAAGCACAAAGCTAATTGCAATTTATCGGATGGGAGGTGCGCTACAAATGTTTAGGGAACTTTTGTTCACACATCAAATGAAAACAGTAAAGACTAAAATATTCTTGGGATTTGAGAATCACTATCTATTCATCAAAATGAGAATTGATTAACACCGAGAGATTAAAATCCAGCATGTTACCTGGTAGTTTTCCTTGCACAGCTACCTCATCAAACTCACTGGGAAACTTCATCCCATCAGATATCCGCTCGCCGTAGGTCAAAAGGTCATACAGGAGCAGACCGAATGAAAATACATCTGCCTGGACATTATAGATGACATTACCTCGGGCGACCTCGGGAGCTCTAAAACCTGTAAGTGTTTCAGATCAGCATTAGAATATGTTAAGATCAGCATTAGAATAAATGTTTTTTTAATTATTGTTTCATAGAGTATTATGGGAAAGTAAGAGGGACCTGGTGTCCCTTCTGAGCTGCGGACACCCATACTGCAGCAGTACTGTGCTATCCCGTAGTCAGTGATTTTAGCGATGAACTCAGCATCCGTCTTCAGGTTAAACAACAGAACGTTGTGTGGCTTCAGATCTCGGTAGATAATCATTGAAGAGTGCAAATATCTGTTTGAATACAAAACGTATCACAGATTTAGGCTTTAGGCTTTAAGCCCTAAAGCTTAAACTTGTTTTGCACCTGAACATTTCTTTAAAGGTGACTAAGTTTTTGCATGTTGTGTAGATGCGGTACCCACCTGAGACCATCTGCCACATGCAGTGCTATCCTGTGCTGTAGTTTGCGGCTGAGACTGCCATTTTCACGCTCAAACAGGAAGTCCAGAGAGCCACATGGGGCGAGTTCCATCACGAGAATGTGCGGGTTACAACCGGCGGCCAAAAGCCCCACCAGACTGGGGTGACACAGTCGGCCAAGTACTGCTAGTTCCTGGGGACAAACCATTTTCAAGAAAATACACCAACAATGTACTGATGCT
Source organism: Meda fulgida (assembly GCA_030578275.1). Lineage (NCBI taxonomy): Eukaryota > Metazoa > Chordata > Actinopteri > Cypriniformes > Leuciscidae > Meda > Meda fulgida. The sequence continues at coordinate 5,087,412 of CM060640.1, forward strand.
GGTACAAGACACAACTTCTACAGCTCGCTTATGTCCCAAGTAGGTGCAAGCTGAAACTTGCTTGGTTTCTTTTTCTATCACATATCTTACCTGTCGTACCAGCCGATGAACATAAAGCGCAGATGCATGTTTATTAAAAATCTTTACAGCAACTTCTTCGTTCTTGTACACAGCTTTATATACAGACCCGAAACCGCCATCCCCTTCAGAAAAAAGACAGTTAGTTTCTAATTGCATTACTTTTTTTCTTGACAATCACAATGAGTCCTACAGACATTTTTTTTTTTGTCTCTAGCTATGGGTTCATTCATGTACTCACCCAACAGATACTCTTTAGAGAGCTCCATCTCCAGCTGCTCTGGATCCAGTATGGTGCTGGGAAGCTGGTCACTCAGTACCAGGTCCGGTGAGATCTGAGAGATGGGCAGAGTACAGCTGGGGTCTTCTGGGTTCACCAGCAAACCATCTTACAGACAAGTAATCAGTCAGGACAGCACTTTTTATACAGCAGGATATCAATAAAATAGTTGTGTTTTAGAATTTGAACAGAATGGACAGAGACCTGCACTGATGTTAGAGAGTAGATCTTCCAGCAGGATCTTCTGGCAGTTTTGTCCATCGCTAAAGCTGTACAGAGCCCATTTCTTAAGCAGTGTCTCCCCAGTGCCATGGACGTCAGTGGCAAGAAGACCTGGAAACCATTCCTCCAGCAGAGAGTCAATGTGATCTACCACCTGCCCAAACAACACACGACCTGCATAGGAAAGAGACTTCAACATTGTTGTCATCATCATCATCATCATCACCATCACATCATTACAACCATCACAACCAAAAAAATCACCAGATGTCATAATCACCACAATAATCTTATCAAATGCATCACTATCACCATAAAAAGAGATTCTAATTATTAAACCAAAACCACCGGCACATAATAACCTTGAATACGGTCTAACACTTGATGGATGATCTGTCAAGTCTTTGTCGTCGGTTAGGAACCTGGGTGTGCTCTTTGATACCAATCTTTCATTTGAGAGTCATGTTTATAGCATCTGTAAAACAGCATTCTTCCATCTTAGTTAGTTTATGCGTTCATGACATCAAGGCTTGATTATTGTAATGCTCTTATGGGTGGTTGCCCTGCACGCTTAATACACAAACTCCAGCTGGTCCAAAACGCAGTAGCTAGAGTTCTTACCAGAACCAGGAAGTATGGCCAGGTTCTGTCAACACTGCATTGGCTCCCTATTAAACATTTTATACAGTTTAAAATCTACTTACAAAGCACTAAATGGTTTAGCTCCGCAGTACTTGAGCGAGCTCTTAACGCATTATAGTCCTTCACGTCTATTGCAATCTCAAAATTCGGGCCAGTTGATAATACCTAGAATATCAAAATCGACTGCTGGCGGTAGATCCTTTCCCTATTTAGCACCAAAACTTTGGAAACCCCAAATCCCCTAATATTGTCCAGGAAGCAGACACACTCTTGTCAGTTTAAATCTAGACTAAAAACACATCTCTTTAACCTGGCATACACATAAAACATTATACATTTCTATAATTAAAATTATGTAAAATGATTATTAGGCTGCATAAATTAGGTCAGCCACTTCCTTCCAGGGAACACTTCCTATAACACCTGATGTACTCGTTAAATCATAAGAAGAATGGCATCTATGCTAATATTAGTAACTCTGTTTATGCTGAGGTTTACCACAGTCAGCCGAATCCGGGCCGTGTCCAAATCAGATGAAGGACCTGCGCCTAGACATGACGACAACGCAGCCCTGAAGTGTTAGCAGAGACCGTGTCAACTATCCTATAATTGCTTCTTTTGGATATAAATACTTTACCATATTTATAAAGGTGATTTGCTGTATGCACAATTTACAAAGCAAGGATTTTGGACATTAGGGTTAGACCATCACTACCTCTTAAGATTACCATTAGGGGTATAATAAATCATAGAATATATATGCAAAATTCAGAATTATAATAATTATAAATAAGTATTAATTTACCATTAATTAACCATTATTAATACCCATACACCATTATCAGCATCACCTCCGTCAGTATCCCACCATCAGTTAGTAAATCACTACCATCAATTCACCATCACATCGTTATCATCATTGGCATCACATCACCATTATACTATCATCACCACCCCCAGACATCATCATCACTATAATCATTACCATAACACCATCACATTATTATCATTTTCATCAAAATCATAACCATCATCATCACAAACATGACTGCATCATATCACCATCACTATCATCATCACCACCACATTCATCACTTCCATCATAATCAACACCACACCACCATCATCACCATGACAACATCATTACCATCATCTTGTCCAATATACAATTATCACCATAACCACATCATTACCATCACTTTACCATCAGAACATCAACATCATTCACTATCACACCTTTACCACACTATCATCACCCCCATATCACCATCATCATTGCCATCACCTCCATCAACATCACTATCATCACATTATTATCATGACTATCATTATTCATCACCATCACTCCCACAACCACATCACCAACATATTTACTATTATAGTACATTATTTTCAGCATGACATCATCACCTCTATCATAGTCCCCACCATCATCACCATTACATTACTGTTGTTAAATCAGATGAATCATTACCATTACTGTTGTTAAATCAGATGAATCATTACCATTACTGTTGTTAAATCACATTAGTCATTACCATTACTGTAGTGTTTAAAATGGCCCAAACACTGTGATACAGGCATGTCCCTCTCTTACCTTTGCGAGAGCAGGGCACCGTGATCTTGATGAAGCTAGAAAAGTTCTCTTCTAGAGACAAGGCCTCCACTAGACAGTAAGCTTCAGTAGACCAGCTCAGATAGATGCCCTTCCTCCAGTAGATCCGGTTTGGTCTTAATGCTTTCTCTGCAGAATACACACAGTTTACCACCTTACATCCTTTTCATTTGGCAGACTTTTGAATCCCAATCACCATACAATGCATTCATTTTATTATACATTATATTAGTATGTGTGTACCGTGGGAATCAAACCTATGACCTTGCGCTAGCACAATGTTCACCCAGTTACAGGAATCTTTTATACTGACTTCTAAAGTTTGTGTTGCTTTACCTCTGCCGTAGAGCAGGAAATCAGACACTTCCAAAAGACGGCTGATCTGTCTGGACCAGTATCCCATGGGGAAGTACGGCATCTCATAGAGCCGAATAATCACCTCTGAATTCTCACAGTGAGGGAGCTCAATCACTGGCCTGTGATTTGACAGTCTAGGCATATACCAATCACAAATGATGATAGTTACAATATACAACACTTTTTATAAATGTATTTAAAAAAAAATCCTATTGCTACCTGCTGGGTATAAGTAATTGGTCATCTCCAAAGGGCAAGGCTATTTGAAACTTCTCCAAAAGTTTGAAGTACTGAATCAGATGATTCTTGGGGAAACAGTGACTTTTGTCCAGAAATGTCTCTACAGTGGAGCGCTGCACTACTCCTCTAGTGCTGTCCCACTGATCAGTGCTCTTCAGTGTCAGCGTCTGTTCATCAACACAACAGATGAGACGTTACTGCTGTGAAAGAGTGGATTTGTCAAAAAGAGAAGTAGGATATGAGTGTATAACCTGTGAGATGACGTCACAAAGCCATTGTGGGTCAATGAAGTATAAATCTTTTAGCTGATACACTGGATCATCAAAGTGGAGCAGGACACCTGGAGACAAATACAGACAAGAGGGCCTATTTAACAACTGAATCCCTTTACAAAGGGCCCTTCCACAAGTCAGTTAGCGAAGTGAACATGCAATGGTCACTTCATGAAAGGAATTTAATAATTAAAGGTCAGTGTTCTTCAAAGGTGAGTTCTTGCGAATCATTTTAAAGCTACATGGCGGGAGTTCACACATAAATAAAATAATTCAAGCTGTTTTGTTGTGATATATAACATTTTCATAATGCATTTCATTTTAAGATTAAATTAGTTTCATACGTAAGAAATCTGTTTAATAGTAGATTTATAGTAGATGTTAGGTTAAATGTGACTTCCTGCTTTTTAAAATAAACATCATATATATATATATATATATATATATATATACATATACACACACACACATGTAAAAATATATATTATACATAATATGATATATACATAATATACACAAATATTATGTAAAATACATATAAATTCAATTTCAGCAATTGTAGTAAAAACCCAGCTATACGTGAAGTGGCCCATTCACATATTTTTCAGCCATAAACAAACCTGTAATTTATATAACTATGAAACTAAAAGCTACCGATCAAACAGATGGCAGAGCATTGAATTATATTACAACATAAAACAAAAAGGAAGACCAAATAATTTGACTTGCTATCCACGATATAATCACGTTTTAGACCACCCGATATAAATACATCTAAGATACACAATTTCCATGAATACAGACAAGTTACCATGATATCACCACAAAATATAATTGTGTCTGCTTTACTATAAAACACACGTTCATAGCAAGCACTTCACTAATGCAACACACTCATTTAGACTCATTTACAATAACAGTATACAGTGAAATAATCTAATTAAACTAACTATGATACATTTTCTAGCACTTTAAACATGAAAAAATATACACACATATATATATATATATATGCAGAAAGTTCAACGTCAAATGTGCATATCAAACTCTGACTTTGTGAAACAGAATATCCTGAACTAAAATGTTGCTATAATAATCTAATAATAGAAAGTCAATGCACTTGGCAATTGTAGATATAGATTTAATAGATATTCATGATTAAAAAAAAAATCCCTTTTCACATTCATCTTGACGGAGGGGGAAGGATAGTGAGTTTAAGGGTGCATCGCCCCCTCATGCCACCCCCAACTTCTTGTGGTGCCTGCCCAGGAAACAGCCAAATATTGGACATAAAAAGCAGCAGGAAGATATCAGAAAGAGATTCAGGAGTGAAGCTACTCTCACCGGCCTCGCTGAGGAAGTGGATAGCGTGGGGTAACTCTCCCTCCTCTAGCTGTAGCTGTGTTTCCTGTATGATCTCCAGTAATCTGCTGTGCCTGAGCACTGGGAAATCAGCGGGCACATGTGACCTCTCTTGCAGAACTCTCCTCTCCAGCTCCACATAACAGTCTGGAATCAGCTGTCCCATTACCGGCTGACCCTGGATCTGCCAATAGCACAGACATGATTCATTAAATAAACACAATGCGGTTCCGGTGACATCATGTGATGGCAGCTTGAAAGATCGGTTCTACAACAAAATTATATAAATAAGCTTCAAAACACGAGAAACAAAAACTACTATTAGATGCTATTACTATATCCTATTATCGTTGACATGGAAGATGGGGCTCAAGTACATAATAGGCTAAAACAAAAGAAGCAATTACAATCTGAAATATAAGAGAGAGAAAAACGCAGGGTCAGAACACAAAGTCGCCATTAAATGTCTGCCCGGATGATACCATGCTGGACCGGGAAGGTGTCAGGGAATCTGAGGAGACAGTTAGCTTGGCTATGATCATGCACAAATTGTAGGACTTTAGGTGAGACAATTAAGATCAGCCGAAATAAATTATGGAGAATATCTAAAAACACCAATGACCGACTGGAAGAAGCTAAAAGAATCGTGGGTTGGAGAAATCAAATAAACTTAAAGCATATCAAATTTCTTAACTTCAGACACAGTTAAAAGCCAGGATAACAGACCAAGGCCATTCGTGATAGAACAATATCAGGATCTACTGGGTTGTATAAGGGGCCAAGAGCAATTTGCCATCTATGATCACTTTTGTTGAAGATATGCTGAGGGGTGAACTTGAATTTGAAACATATGCTTCTCTTCATATCGAGAGAGCACACTGCTCTCTGGCTACCAGAAAAAGCTCAGCCGAGATCGATCGTGGTGAACTCAGTTATAGAATGATGGAGGAACTGTGTGGAGGAAGAAGGGATTTTTATGTTCCTGACATTATTAAAATACAGAAGGGGTATACTAAAGCAAATGATCAACTGAAGGATCATCAAGTTCCAAACCACCTTTCTGGTCAAGATGTGTTTTTTTCAGATGAGATACAGTTAAACAACACAGTGGAAGAAGCAACGAAACGTTTAGCTTAGAGGGAATTTCTGCACCCTGAAGACTGATTCTACTGACCTAAAGAAAATGTAGGTTTTTGTATATTTTGCTTTGATTAGAGATGGGACTGACAATTAGATGTAGAATTTTTTTTATTCATTATTCAATTCGGGACTTCTGCTTAAAAATGTATTCATTTTCAATAGTAAAGTCATGCTAGTTTTTTTTTTTTACCTTGTATGAGGTGTTTAATAACAAATGTCAGAATGTAGCTATCGAACTGACACATGAGTGCAAGATAATAGGTGTCTGATGAAGGGCTTGGGCCCGAAACATCATGTGGTGAGCAACTATTAAACTCACTTAGGAGCATTTTCTGGTGTGCGGACTCATTGTTTACCTTTGCAAGATAATAGGGGCCATTCCCTTTGGGGAGGTCGAATTGTGTGTTCATAGGAAAATATGTTATAAGGTGATAACTTTAAACTTGAATGAAGTGCTCAATCCAGTTAAAAGAAGTTTCTAAATATGACCATAAGAGGATCAACTTTGAGCACATATCAACCAACACAAACAAAGTGTCACAGATCAGCCTAGTTACCATCCTCTGCACTACATTTCCCATCAGTCTACTCAGTTCCCGCCTGCGTGTCATTTCCCAATCACTCACACCTGTACCTCATCATCACCCTCATCACTGCTTCTACATATCATGAAAAGAAATCATACTGGCTCTTTTATGAACACATTTTATATTTAATGGCTATTGATCCGCAGGGTATTACTATTTCTGGAGGAGACTTTAATGCTTGGTTGAATCCAAGATTGGATTCTTCTGGGAGTGGTTTACTTCAATCTAAGCCTATAGGTAAGAAAATGAATGTGGTCATGAAAGAGTTGGGGATCATGGATGTGTGGGGAGATCTTAATCCTACTATTTGTATTTACACTTGTTTTTCTTCACCTCGTTCAGTTTATTCAATGATCAACTATTTCTTCATTTTTTTGTAAAGAAAGAAACCATAGATCAATAGGAAAAATAGATCTTTCTGATCATATTTCACGTTCATCTTTGACAGCAAAACAAGGTCTGCACTTTGGAGATTGAACTCTAGTATTTTAAATAGCCTTACTAACAGATAAAGACTTGGAAAATAGTGATAATGGGGAGTTCTCATCACCCATGTTCTGGGATCCATGTGAAGTGGTGATGAGGGGGTAGATTACTAACACCACTTCATTACTTAAAAATATTAGGCAGGAGCGACTTCATAAATACAGCAAAAAAATGATGCCGCATTGACACTGCAGGTCTTGATGCCCAATTCTGATTTGTTGAACATATGTTGTTTTTTTAACGACAAGCTTACATCTTCTTTTAAAAGTGACCCATATCCAATATCTGCATCTACACTTTACACTTGGTGAAACAACTGTACTGACCGATAATTTTTTGAGACAGGAATTTTGGGTTTTCATGAGCTGTATGCCAAAATCATCAGTATTAAAACAATAAAACACCAGAAATATTTCAGTTGGTGTGCAATGAATCTAAAATATATGAAAGTTTAATTTTTTTCATTACATTATGGAAAATAATGAACTTTATCACAATATGCTAATTTTGAGAAGGACCTGTACTGTAGATCGAGTTGCTGGTAAAGGTATGGGGTTAACAAGGCAAATAATTTCCACATTGTACTTATTACTATAGTATACTTTATAAGAATGTATGTTAAGGAACAGTCATAAAAGTGTACAAAAATCTTGTATGGCTTCAGAAAAATGTATATATAGCAGATTATTTATATTGACTACTTTAATGATAACTTTATGGTGTTTTATTGGTTAATATCTTTGATACTATTTGCTAATAAGTGCCATGAAAAACTGAATTTGTAAATCACCTTAAACTCAATGAGCTCTCTGTAGATGGCTTTGCGTAACTTGTTGATGGACTCGGACTCCTCACAGGCACATAGCATGAGGGTCTCTTTGATCACTGGAAACCCGGGCTGAGACAGCAGCTCCTCTCGCAGCTTCAGGACACACTCCTGTAGGTGGCGCTCTTCACACACATCTGCATGAGTTCCAACCACAATCACAGGAGACTGTCCCGCTACAGCCTGAGAGAAACAGGGTTTTTTCATTTAAATATGCAAATCATGTCATTTTAAAACCTAAACCAAATGTTCCACAAAAACAGTTCGGTCTGGTTTTGTATTCAAAGTAAAAATGTTATATTGACATTTTGATTCTACCTAAGGAAAATCTACAGTTTGAACAACATTTCCAAAATGGTTTACTTTCGTTGTACAAAATTCCTGCCTCAGTTGTAACATTTCTCAAAGTTTATGTTAATCAAAATATATAAACTTAATGAATGTTTTGGTCACATTCATTTTTAAATGTTAAGTGTGCTTCCTACAACGTGATGTGCCCAGCTCTTTATATAAAGTTGGATATACAAGTACGTCCAACATTATCTGTATAAATACAGTGTACACACGTTGAGCACTATATACTAGGGGTGTAACAGTACACAAAAATGACGGTTCGGTATGTACCCCGGTTTTGAAATCACGGTTCAGTACGTTTTGTATTAAAGGTTACAATTTACAACAGAGCCCAACGTATTGCAAAAAATGCAAAAAAGCCAGGTTTTACACTAAATTTGTTGTTGAAATATAATAGTTTACACAGTGGCTGTCAAAAATTGTTTTCATGACCTTTCATGACATATGCACCAATTCTACAATTTTCTATATGCCATAATCATTTGTTAACAAACAAGTATTCACTACTTCAATGAGCTTATTGTTTCTTCCTTAAATTATTACATTGTTTAAATTAATACATTTTTAGCTAACTGTGATTTGTATATGTACAATTTTGACAATTACCTCTGATAACAGATCACTCTAAATTGTAATGTGTGCATTTTCTGTAAGGCTGCTTTGAAACTGTGTGTTGTGAAAAGCTCTATACAAATAATTGTGAATTGAATTGAAATTAAATATTTATTTAAACATTCAATAATTAAGTAAAAGTAAGTAAAATATGTAAGTAACATCCTAACACAACACAGGAGTGACAGGTGTCTGAAATCACTATCAAATCACGGCTATCACATTGACCGGCGACAGCCGCTGACTTCATTAATGTGCGACCTGGAAGTATAAAAGGGCGCCTTGCAAACACGACAATCACCTTTTCGTCTTCAGGGACTGCTCTGTCTGTAAGCGCTTGAACGTCAGGTAGTTATGAAATGCACTGAAGTGTGCAGACCCGTGCTCAAGATATCTGACGCTGAGCGACACACACTACGCATTTTCTGATAGTGAAGGAAGAGCGCGCACAGCTCAACCAGACCTCGTCCCCCTTTTTGCGTATTCCGTGGGCGGGGATTATTTAAATGAGTAACATTGTGACTTCATAAGATCCTGAAAAAACGTGTTGTAGTCCAAACGAGTCGTTCGTTTTAGTTCTTAAATAAAATATCTCCCTTTGGAGTGGACTTTGAGCTTTGTAACCGTACAGATCTTTTTTTATGCTCAAACAGCAACATTACACATTAACTAAAGTTGAAAAAGTGAAAAAGCATAATAGGACCCCTTGAAAGTTCACTGAATGACTTGCCTGAAGTAAATGTAATGCTACATGACATTGTTTACAAGCTGTTCGAAGTCTTTCAGTGGGTGAAACACCGATTCAGCAATTACATGAGATGTTCATTCATGTTTATTTAATTCTATAACTATAAAGAGGAAGTGATGATCGCGTTCACTCGCGCTCTGATGCCGGTTGAACTGCGGCGCTTATATAGCGATCTTTCACGCCACATCAAAGAGCATCAGAACGCCATTTATTGTTTGAATTTCCTGAAAATAAATTAACAGAACTTGAAAGATGAGACTTTGTTTCTTATCGAAATTAACAAAACACTACTCTTACTGCAATTCTGTCATGACAACTCTCGGGAGATTGGCATGGTAATGGCAATGCTAATGTATTTGGTCTCGGGGGAATAGATCTGCTACAGAGACTTGCTTCTGCCAATACATTCACAGACATTGCTGTGAGCATGTAAGATATGTTGCTGCTGCTGGACTTGTAACAGACATTATTTAACCCCCGTAGCAGATCTATACAGGTGGAGCTGGGGAAGGTGGAGGGCTTCTGAAAGCGCGCCTCCGACTGTCACCAGCAACACTACCGGTATTTGTTTGAATGTTGAGCCGCAGCTCATTGGCCGCTGATGCAACAACAACCAATCAGCTGTGCTATGTAGATAATGACATGATCGCTACCAAACGAGTTAGAACCATCAGCCTGCGCCATCTAGAGATTCATGCCAGAACTAGTTAATTATTGGATGGTAGGCATGCTATATAATGTCTTGTGAAGTTTTAAAGACGCATCAACTGAAACGGTATAGACTAAAAGATTGATTTTGGAATTTAAGAATTGATATGGATTCGTAAAAATTAAGATTAGGAGTTTCAAATTAATTTCTGCACGTGAAGTGGTTAAAACAACGCTGTATTTGTACCGAAAGACTCGTACCAAACACATGTACCATTACACCCCTACTATATGCTGTACAGAATACCCCAACTGCTTAATAAACTATATTAATCGCACAGCTCTAATCTGCTAAATGTAGTTAAATGTAGCATGAGTCATGACATAATGCACATATTAATGTACATATACATGATGTAAAAATGTTGTAAAAGCATTCTGTGCTTGCTGGAAGGAGTAAAAGGTTGAACTTACTTTAATGTTAAAGAGCCAGGGTTTGATGGTGTCTATCTCACTGGGTCCTTTCTTCAGGTCATACAGCACTAGATAGAGAGCCCTGGAGCTCATAAAGTGAGGGTGAAACCCACTGCATTCTTCAGCACCTGCACAATGATAGAAAGATGGAAAGCTGCAGTCTCCTAATGCTGTTTTCCCACAGTTGATTTGTTGCAAGCATTGTGTAGATGCTCACCAGATAACTCCCAAACATTGAGCAGCATGTTCCTCTTTTCTTTGTTCCTGACGTTCCAGTTTTGGACGCTGACGCCGATGGTGTGCTGATCAGATCGCCTCTGAGAGCGCTTGAGTCTCATCAGCTGCTGAATCAAAGAGCTCTTCCCACTACACGGGCTGCCCACCACAATGAGCTTCATGCGGTAATACGGGACAGCTTTCTTCAGGCGCTGCTGCAAGAACCTGGAAGAACCACAGCGATCACGATATTGAGATTTAGAGGCAGAAGGAATTTGTAATTAGAGGGAGGGACACAAATACTCTGGAGAGCATTCTATAGGGCAAAAAAAGTGAAGACGCCCCTTAGTGCAAGATGAGTCCTCAAAATGTTTTGCCCTTTTTCCCGGAAGAGAAATACTAAAAGATTTTAAAAAGTGTATGACTGCTAAAAGTTTATTTAATCAACTTTTAAAAGCACATATGTTAGGAATAGACAAGGACTAACATTTAAATTTCATGTTGTCTTTAAATTTTAGATTATAAAAGAAAAAAAACCCAATATAAACTGATTTAATAGGTAATATTATAAAACTGCACTATAAAAAATAAATGAAATGAATACTAAACACACGATAATGCAAATCCAGGGGTTTACATGCAGAGGTTTAAGTAAATTCATAAGAAGAAGAATATACTGTTTGAAAAATAAGATTTTATATTATCATCTGCCAATAACCGACAAAAAAAAAAAAAATGGCACTCATCAATTCTAAACAATACAGATATGGTCACTGATGCATTTAAAAGTTAAATTACAAACAACATAAAGTCTTTTACTGTAAAGGGACAATATCTAAATGAGACTTAGACCTGATGATGTCTTTGGTTTTGCTTCCGATGTGTTTGAGATCCAGCTGGAGCTGCAGACCATCTAGAGGTAGATCCCACAGATGAACCAGCTTTCCCATCTCATCCGGGAAAGAGCGCAATCCTTCATTCTGACTGACGTCTAGAGACGTCAGGTCCTCCAACATGCCAATCTGAGGAGGGATCTAAAGAACAAAAGCACAAACTTCTCATTCTTTTTTAACAAATAAACCCTTTCAGGCACAATGACAGACCACAACCAGTGTTTCATTGGATCAGAGTGTGATATGAACCGTACCTCAGTGAGTTTATTGGCGCTTAAATGAAGTTTCTCCAGTCGGGCCCACTTGTGCACGGGGCCGCTCAGGTCGAGTGTGGAGATGTGATTCTGACTGAACATCATCTCCCTCAGGTTTACACTGACCCACAGCGCTGGACCCAGAAGAACACTAATGCTGTTCTTTCTCATGTCCAGCGAGCGCAAACTAACAGACAAAGACACGCGTCAAAAGAGAGTTATAAAACACTGTAAAACGGACCTTCCAAGGTCAAAACAAGTTGGGCTTTAATAACAGCATCTTTAGCAAGAGTGCATTTTGCATTTTGAGTGCAGATTGTAAAGCATAATGTTTAAGTCTTAGTTTAGACAAATTTGTAACGCTGACTGTAACTGTATTGTGGCAGAATGTTTTTGTTTGTATTTTTTTAATTCATCTCAGGGTGTGTACAACATTTGAGAGTGAAATTCAAGCAATTTTCAAGTGCTTCACACTTTTCCAGCTCAAAGTTCTAAAAATTGTTGTTGTTTTTTTTATGTAATGATTTGTAAAACTAAAAGTTTAAAGATGCAAGAACACTAAACCTTTGTAGCAAGCAAACTACTACTTCGTAGCAAAAAAACCCCCACTTATTTAAAAAAAGACATGAGATTTCCACTATAACCAGTAGATGGTGGCAGAGGAAAACTTATTGACTTAGTCATTTCCAGTGTTTGGAAAACAAGTCGTCACAAAGTCTCATGAAAAACAAACACGTTTCTTCACATTGTGACTGCATTACACACAAAGCAAGTAAAGAGCGCTTTCTTTTAATCACTGAAGCAGTCGGTCAGTTCAGCATGATACTATGGAAGAAAATTGGTACATTTTATAAGAGTAGAATATTTAACTTTCCCTAAAAAAGTGAGGTTTTTGCAAGTTACTGTTGTGCCCTGCACATACTTATTGCACACACAACCTTTTTACAAACTTAAGGACAAGTTAAAATTATTTTTAAATGTAAAATGTATAAAGCATATCACAGGTGCTTTTTGTACATCAGAAGTATGTATTGTTATTATTGTGTAATTTGAGATAGAAAACACACTTACTATGGCAAGTTCATGATTATTTCAGGAACACTTGTAAAATTGTTCATTGATAATTTAATTGTGGTTATTTTTGAGGGAAGGTGTGACAATGAACCTGTATGAAAACGAGACAGAAACAATAAACAGAACACGATTTTCCATCTTAGTTTTCATGAAACAACATTTAAAATCTGTAAGGTGACATATTTGATTTTATCCAATGTGAATTGATTGGATGGTGAAAAGTAAATACCCAATACAATTTGTGGCGGATGTTATTAATGCTGTAACTATGTGTGTTAATGTGTATTATAGCAATGTTAACTGGCATTAAATAACAGCGTAAACTATTGTTAAGATTTTAGAAAGGCTGCATTATTTACAACAGTATCCTAAAACAGGCGTTTTTATTGTTAGCTAAAACTAAAACTATTAAACATCGTTTTCCGTTAATGAAATAAAGAAGACATAAAATACAAGTATTAAATGAATAACTTTAAAACTCAAACTGAAAATTAGCAATGTCGTCTTGGCAACTAACTGAAAAAAGTTCATGAAGTTGTAGTAAAATTACTAAAACTAAAACTAAATTAATTAAATTATATAGAGATATAAAAAAGCAATAAAAACGATAAATGACAAAAAAGAAAAAGAAAATTGAAAATGCAATAAAAAAAAACGTGATTAAAAATATCAATTAATACTATAATAGCATATAAATAACTGTAAAATAACACTGGTCTAAAACAATTACTCAATAGAAGCTTGCCTATTGACTAACATTAACCAATAGCTCGTGCAGCATAGCCAAAAATATATTCTTCTTCAAGTTAATATATGTTGATGAAATATTACAAAATCATTTTTTAATACAGTAAAATCAGGATTTTTGATTCACGTTTGCTTTAAAGAGTTGGCAGACTTACTGATTTGGTTAACAGAAGCGGTGAAAGTTTCCATCTTGAGACATTCAGTGAGGAAGTTGTCTGAAACCATTTTAACCTGATTCTTACTGACATCTAAAACTTTCAATTCAGCCAGACAGAGAGGGAGAGACAGCTCTGATATCTGATTGCTGGGGGGGGGGAATAGTTTACTGTTGATTTGTGCATACACTTATGTATATCCCCAAAAATGATAAGAACAAATGAAAGAAATGACAGCACCTCTAGAAGAACTATCATCCCATAACATACCCCTCCAACGAGAGCTCTTCCAGTTTGCCCATGGCCTGACCCAGCTGGAAGGGGAAGACGGTGATCTGGTTGAAGGAGAGGTGGAGCTGGCGTAAGGATGGACTGCACACAGCGGGGTCCAGCAGCAGAAGTGGGCCGATGCAGTTGTGGGACACATTGAGCGCGCTCAGAGCGGGCAAGCGCAGGAGTTCTCCAGGAAGTGACTGCAACTGGTTCCCTTGGAGATCTAGACGGGTTAGACTTCTTAAACTCTAAGGAAAAGAAAAGAACTATTTTATATATGCAATTTATACAATTATAATATTACAACTGGGCCATTGTTATGCTAGTAGAAAATGTAATTACTAGTTATAGTTAATAACTCTTAGTTAAATATTATATATATACATGTCACGTGTTGAGTGTATTCCTGTTTTATTGTTCCATGTTGTTTCAGTTTACGTGGTTGTGTATTATATTGTTTCTGGTGTTATTTTACGTGTTCCCTTTGTGGATTTATTATCTTCCATTGCTGTGCGCTTACTACAGCAACTCTTGACAGCTTTACTGTAAATTACATTTTAAATCATTATGATTTTATTTTTTTGTGTGGTTTAAAGAAATACATTTATTTTTTAATGTAATTGACTAACAAACTAAAGCACATACACTTGATTATAATTTTAATTGTAGTGTGTTATTTGATTACATTTCAAGATAATATACTTCGAATGTACTAAACTGCAAAAACTTCCTTAAGAAATGTGTAGTAACAAATATATTTAAATACATGACATACAAATTTCAGTGAAAATAAATACACTTTAACCTTATTACTATGGCTACTTAAGTGGGCCAAAAAGCACTCTAAAATTCAGATAATTGCATTTAATATGAATTTAAACTATAATCAGTGTTATTATCATTGATAGTACATCAAGTCAAACTAAATGAAAATGAGAAATGATGCTTTGGCAATTAGCTGAAAACAAGTTTAAGTTTTTTAATATTTAATTTTATTTCAGTTAAGGTTGTTTCAAGTAACCCTGACTATAATACATTTTATATAATTGCAATTAAGTGTCCGAAAACATTACATTCAGTTCACACTTACGTATATTCTTTTAAAGTATATAATTTCCATAACATGAACTCTTTTTAAAAGTATGCTAAAGTGTACTTCTTTTTCACAAGGGAACTTAACAAAATTTAATTTATGTTCTGCTTCAGATCATAGTACTAAAATCGATAGTAACTAACATATTCACAGAAACATTGTGAATAGAATACACTGTAGAAACATTACAGAATGGATTTCAAACGCCGTTTCATGTTAACTTTGACAACACACTAATTTAATAATACTGTCAAAATGTTTCCACACACCTGACAGAGAACACTGGGAAACTCTGATAGACAGTTTTTGCTCAGATCAAGCCGAAGAAGGTGTTCAATGTGTCGTTTGAGAGAGCTCACATCCATCAAACAGGACAGATTGCTTAGCTCATTCCCCGACAGGTCGAGCAGACGGATGGGGTCTTTGTCTATGGCCAGAGGAACTGCACCAGGAGCCGAGCTTTCCACGAAACCCTGCCCTGTAGAGTTATCACAACAGAAGACACATTGATCGGGTGAAATTTGTAGGACTAGTTCCCATCTGACAGCTTGTTATACCGTATATACCTCTAGTGTTGTGAGAGTTAAACCGCTTATACAGGGGGATGCTTGGATCTGTCTTATGATGACATCCCTGTACAAAAGATATTTAACTCATTATTAAACTCCAAGCACACAGCCCACCAAAAGTGCATCTGTTCGATCTGGTACCTCTGAATTGGCACGTCTACGTCGACTATTATTTCTCCAAGCAGGTTTTCTGCCCACTTCTGGTGAATCGTCGAAAAGCAACAATCCATGTGGAGATCCGTCACTCCCTACCAATGGAACAGCACATTCATTCTTTCAGATAAATATAATATTATGTGAAAGTGTAATTCTTCTTGCTGTGAGTCAATTAACAGTACTAAATTAATAGCAGGATATGCATTTTGATTAATGAACTGCAATAATAATTTATGTCAACATTGATTCTGCATAATTCAATAATTATTAAAACGTCCCAACTTTTTCAGCATATTATGAGGTTGAAAAGGCAATGACTTGGTGTTTTCATGAGAATCATCTTACCGTCACTCTCCAAGTCATCAAACATGAAGACTAAGCTTTCATCTAAGGAAATGTGCGGGTCGTCACTTTCCTCATCCGTAAAATATCCGGATGTGCTGACATCACTCTGTAATCTACTGACTCCCAAAAACTCTTTCCTCCTCTGGAGTGACAAGATCTGTCTGGCCAAACACTGACCTTTACCTTAAGAGACGCAAAGAAAATATTTACCATCAACAGTCAGGCTAGTTATTGTTATGTAGAATTAAATTCCCCACATACTTATAACATTATAGTAATAGTAGTGACAAAGTGTTCCTTTACTTGTTTTAAGCAGTGAAGACAAGCCCCATGTTTTTTAGACAGAAAATGAAAAAAAAAACCTACTGAACAGAAAACTAAATATTCTGTGGCCGACCGTGGTAGCAGAGACTGCAAAGTCTCGCTATGAGGGTAAGAGGCTGCTGAGTACGAAACGGGCAGCACGACAGCTCCATCCTGTTTTCCCAGAGCTCCTCCCAGCTTCTCCCAGAGGTCCCAGAGCTCCTGGAGGAGGTCGCAGTTACGTGGAAGGACAAGCCATTTACCAGCAAGATGCCTGAGCAGGGTGGCTCGGCTCCGTTCTTGATGTGGAGGGGATGGAGAAGGAAGGCCTTCTCCGAATGCCCCCTATAGAGCCATTAGTTGCCGCACATTTGCAACCGAAGCGCACGGCAGCTGCAAATCTGACGTTGCCATCTAAAGCTGATCGCTTATAAAGCTCTCTGTCAGGGCTATGAACGCGATCTCTCTGCTGACAGCATACCAAGCGGAGCTGCAGGACGAAGCGTCTACCATGCCAGGTCAGACACACTGGGAAGATGTGAAACTCCTCACTTAATGCTATCAGAGAACCGGGGTTACGCAAGTAACCTATTGTTTTCCTTGAGGAAATATTTGTTCAGCGCTGTTAGGCATACTAATAATTGTTTGTATGAAGCAAACCTGCTTACTCCAATTGGATGTGCTCATACACATCTCTTCATGTTGGATTATTTTTTTGATATTTCAAAGTTTCCTCAATATATACAAACAACTTATGGTATTTTCATGCTTTAGTAGAGTGACAAAGTTACATACACCTTCAATAGAAATTAAAGTATATTTTAGTTTGTCATAATTGCTTGTCAGTACATTCGGCAGTACACTTTGACCATATTTCAAAGACAATAGTCCAGTACACTAAGTAGGTCACTTGATGGAGTTTTTCGGTTCCTTGCCACTGTTGCCTTTGGCTTGCTCAGTTGGGGATATTCAAATTAATTAACCAGTCATTAATACCATTGATCAGCCCTACCAAACGTGGATGTTTTTTCCACTAAGAAACAAACTTGTTATTTGATTGATACTGTGAAGCTGCTTTGATACAATTTATATTGTGAAAAGCGCTATATAAATATACTTGACTTGACAATAGAAGTAATTATGAAATGTCATATAAAAACTTAATTAAGTTCTACTTAAGTGGTTCAAAATCCCTCTAAAGTTCAGCTATTTGCATTTAATCTAATTAAGTTTTAATTATATTTAATAAATAAAATGTATATTTAAAGCTGCAGTCCGTAGCTTTTCCTCTTTGTCGCCATCTCTGTTCAAAATCTGCAGTTATTCAAGGAATTATCAACTGTACGCGGGTTGTGCCTCGGCACAGCGCGGACGAATCCAGTGTTTTGAGGAGAATGTGCTGTCAGTCGCCGCGCTGGTGTGGATACTGGCATTCAGAATCACAGATTCTACCTTTTGAAAGTATGACCAACATAAGAGTTTTCACTGGTAAATGTCATCTAAACAAGTAACATCCACTTTTGTTCTGACCTACTAAGGGGAAAAACTCATTGCAGTAAATCACGCTTATTAAATCTAACGATCGCTTATCATATCACGTCAAACCGTGCGAATTATACTTTGTTCTCAAATTGTAAATGTTATCACCTCAGCATTGCGTGACTACATGTGTATTAGGGCTACCTGTAGTTTAGTACTCTGTAACTGTATGAATTAAGCGAACGAGAGCTCTACTGTTACATAATTGAACCATTGAAATGTCTTACCTGTCCAGCAGAAAAAATAGCCATCTCTGCGTTCGTTTTGAACCTCTTCAAAATACGCCACCTTTCAAAAGCCATATCGATACCCTTGTTTTCGCATGGGTCTTTTGCATTTTACAACGGGTGAATCTCCAGCTGTCACTGGTGATTGTCATTTGATCCTTTCTGGATCCACCATCAAATTGAAAAGTTCAATTATATCAAGTGCTGTATTATATCAGTCCCACTGGAATTAAAAACATTATTACAAGCTTACCGTTTTGAATCGAGCTACAGCAAGCAGATAGTTTTGAACACTGGCTAGTTATGTACTTGCTCAAAAAATTATTTTGGATAATTTTTAACCCAAAAAAGTTACGGACTGCAGCTTTAACTGCAAATAATTTGAGTTTCCTTCTACTGGACTGTAGCTGACGCTTTGACACAGCTCACTGACATGATTGCTCGAGCCACGGAAAAGCTGAATATTGACTGGCCAGAGGAAGCTCAGGATGTTCGGCGCTTCCCGAGTGGCTCTCACTCCTGCTCAGCATGTAGAAGCTGCCATTCATCAACGATCTTCACATCAAGATGTCAAGATTGTGGAAGCAGCTGCTCAGCCCGAATTCACCAGCCTCATTGGTATAGTGGAGCAGGGCTATGCTTGCATCCCGGCAAATGAGTACACATCTCACCCTGGATGTCTCGGAGCTAGATTTCTCCCACTAGAGGAGCATGCAAAGGTTGTTGAGACGTTGAGTCCATCACCTTTTGCCTTTCTGTGCTTCAGCACTCTCGTATGGTAATTGAGCTGATATCCGCAGCTAAGCTCTACCGGCTTTCAGCAAAACACAGGCAACAACCTCCGATTTGTTTGTCAGGAAGCAAAGGACCAAAATGTCAAAGCATATTCGCCTCTCTCTGAGCTCCCCTCCAGAGCCAGACCTGAGCACACGCTCAACATATATGTCTGTGATTGGCCAGTGTGTTGACGCGCTCAACATATGTGTCTCTGATTGGCCAGTGTGTTGATACGTTCAACATATATATCTCAGTTTGGCCATTGTTTTTGACGCCTTCACCGAGGGCTTACACAGATACACACGGGAGCTTTTGAAAGCGGCGTCTATCAGCGGATCCGTATATCAGTGAATATATTATGGATCCGCTGATAGACGCCTGCTTTTCAACGCTCCCGTTTGTATCTGTGTAAGCCCTCGGTGAAGGCGTCAAAGATGTCATTGTTGATCGTTGTAGCAAATCAGAGTTGGCTTAAGTAAGTTCTGTGATGTTTCATTTTTGTTGTAAAAAAGTTATTAATTTAGTTCATTTATATATATAGCCGCTCTGGAGAAAACCGTGATGTCATCGTCCAGCTCACATCAGTTCTCATATAATGGTGTCAATGCAGGCAGATCAGTATTATTGTTGAATATTAAATTAAATGTACCCAACTGAGCGAGCCAAAAGCCAATGGCAACATAGGTGAAAAAAGGCAACAGTGGCAAGGAACCAAACCTCGATAAGGTGACAGAATGGAGAAAAAAACTTGGGAGAAGGTTTGTCACAGTGGATCTGAAAGTTACTTATTTCTATATTCAGATCATCCTGAGACACAAGACGTATCTCAAGTTTGTGTTATTCAAACAGCTCGAGGCAAAGCGTACCAATATCGACAATCAGCAGCACCCAGGGGTGTTCTCATAGTGTCAGCTACCAAAGTAGCATCTTGCTCCCAACTCAGGGAACAGCGGTTATTTGCGTAATCCAGACATTTTTGGTTGTGCTAGTGAATAAACTTGTTGCCCTTTTTTCTGAAATTGAAAACTTTTTTTTTTCTCAAAACATGTTTAGAGCATTACATAGAAATCTCTACTGAAGAAAATTCTAACATTTTTATAGCGAATAATGACCCCAGAACATGTTTGTCAAATACATGCCAAACATCAAACAACGTTAGGCATTGCCAGATCATGTGAATAGACTCACTGTTCTTGTTGCTTGTTGGAGATTGAGTCCTGCTTTCAGAGAGCAGAGCGCTGAGCCACGTTGCCTTCATCTGTCCGAGGCGGAAGCTCCCGAGGCACAGGGCGCTGTTGGTGCGGTCCAGGCCCAAACGCCTCAGCAGGAGCATGACCACAGGGTCCTCACCCCTCCTGACACACACGCTCAGAGCTCCACGCAACTGCTGCTCGTGAACACCTGCAGAAACCAGCAGCTCCAGCAAGGCCAGAGGAGCCCCCCGATCACACACCTGAACAAACACAGCAACATCTTCTTCAGTGCTAGGAATGACAATAAAAATCCTGTTATAATGTTAGTCACGCTTTCTTGAATAAAGGTAGTGGAATGAGTCCAAGTGGATGCTGCACACTGGTGGTGTTTGAGGAGAGACCCCCTGATATGATTGTAAAGCGATTTGGGTGTACTGTAGTACATAGTAAAGCTGATTGAGATCGTTCCATCCATCCATCCATCCATCGTCCATCAATCGATCGTTCATCGATAATCCATTCATCCATCCATCCTCTCTAACCATCCATCCATCCATCCATCCATCCATCATCCATCCATCTGTCCATAAATCGATCGTTCATCGATAATCCATTCATCCATCCATCCTCTCTAACCATCCATCCATCCATCCATCCATCCTCTCTAACCATCCATCCTCCATCCATCTGTCCATAAATCGATCGTTAATCGCAGTGATGGGCCGTCCGGGCCAGCAAGGCCTTCTCTGCTGGCCTAAACACTATCAGAATCAGTGACTTGCACTGTAATATATTTTTTCCATGAAGGAGTATTAAATTATTCCCAATAGTCCATTCTCTAAATTTCATAGCTTTTTTCTTGGTTGCGCTGCTTCTAGTGGTGTATATTTATGTTAGAGCTTTTATCCAATCATATTTTAGCCGTCATGTGATGCCAGGATCAGAGAAATCTGCCTTCAGGCCTTCAGAATCGATAGTGCAGGCGCCTGTAGCGTATAATGAAAGGCAATGAATCTGTTGCATTAACCAATCAGATAATCAGTCATATTTAATCAGCCAATCAGATTTCGATTTGACTGCACCGGGGCCATCTAGCACGCATACAATAACGTCGACGTTTTCACATCCTTTGATTGGATGTTCAGAGTGCGTACTATTACTGGTAGTCAGAGCTAGCTAACCGCATCTGTAGCGAATTGCGTAAACTAAAATATATTCCTGTAGATTTAATAGTTTTTCAACCCACAAATTAATGTTTCTTTCCCTCCTTGACCCCCAGCTGGTTCAAACTTACACGGGAAAAAATCCTTATTCATCCTGAGCTTAACGCAGAGTCACGGAACTCTATTCGATCTGTCCGGGTAAAAACAGAACTGACTAATGTTTGCCACGAATGGTTTTGAAGGTAAAAGTCCCGCTGATCTCATTGATTTCCTTCAACAAACTGTGTGAGAGAATGGGTCAGCTGTGCACATCTTCATGCTTTGCGGTGACTGTCCCTATGTCCACTGCTTCTGTCGATTTAAAAAGCGAATTAAAACTTATGGCCGAAATATGACGGGACTCGACTTTCAGCATTAGCCTCGATAGAAAAGACTTATTGTTGGAACTGAAACGCACAGATAACCTGAACAAGAGAGTTGAACTCTTCTTGAGGAAAGAAATAATGGAATAAATTTGTGTAAAAAATAATCAGTAGTTTTGGTGAGTATAATGCTTTTTTTGCCCCCGTTTTTTCCGTGGTGAATATGATTTTCTTCTTAATTTTCCTTTTAAATTTATGATCGAAACTTCATTTTTTTCAAACATTCATACTATTGTAAAGTCTGAAAAGGGACTATTGTAACCCTTGAACGACAAGTCAAGGGAGGCTCCGTTTCTGAACTTATAATCGGAACGCAAGAACCACTGTATACACAAACAAAAGCCAAATTCACTCGCTCGTTTCTCTCTACCCGGCCTTTCCCGAACTCACCTCATTAACCCAATAACTGCCGGAGCAAAATAAAAACAGCAATTTCACAACAATTATAGAGAGTCTGAGCGCTGCTACACTATTAAAAGTTATTAATTCAGGTAGTACACCACTGAAGGCCTAAAAGACTGTAAAATGCACGGCCCGCCACTGGTTAATAGATTATCCATCCATCCATCCATCCTCTCTAACCATCCATCCATTCATCAATCGATCATCCATCCATCCATCCCCTCTAACCATCCATCCATTCATCAATCGATCGTTCATCAATCATCCATCCGTCCTCTCTAACAATCCATCCATTCATCAATCAATCATCCATCCATCCATCCCCTCTAACCATCCATCCATTCATCAATCGATCGTTTATCAATCATCCATCCATCCTCTCTAACCATCCATCCATTCATCAATCGATCATTCATAAATCATCCATCCATCCTCTCTAACCATCCATCCATTCATCAATCGATCATTCATAAATCATCCATCCATCCTCTCTAACCATCCATCCATCAATCGATCATTCATAAATCATCCATCCATCTTCTCTAACCATCCATCCATCCATCAATCGATCATTCATCGATCATCTATCCATCCATCCAATTAGAATTAAACAGACTGTTGCCATATTGCTATATGTAAATAACCACTTTTATGATTGACAAATGTGAAAAGAGTAAAAAGATAAAAACACCCCCTTTAAAACCACAGAATGAGTTTTTTCATTGTTGTAAATATGCCTTTAAGATTCATAAATCAGACCTGATATATGAGCGAATCGCTCTTTGTTTTCTTGTTGATGTCAGCGCCCAGCTTAATGAGACATTCTGCCATGTCCACATCTCCGTCCTCACACGCTCTCTCCAGCAGCATGTACATGATCTCAGTGTCCGCCACCATCTTACACAGACACAGGCAACTCATTCCCTGCAACTGAAGCCCAACACAATTGGGATTTATCACGGGATCTTGCTTTTATTTGATTTGTTTGAGCCTTTTAGTTAAAGTTTCTCACTGGATCTCGACACTGGTCTGCCGTCTTCTCCCGCAGGACCTGAAAGATCTCTTTCTCGAAAGCTTCTTTCTGCAGCCATGCTGCGGCACTCGAGCAGGTGTCCAACAACTTCCACACCGCCTGAAATCCCTAATGGACAAAAACACACACTGTTAGGAACAACAACCACCCTATTGATTTTGAAATAATAATAATTGTAGTGAACTACCTTTAGAAGCATGACTGTGTCCTCTTTGTGTTGCCGTACAGAGCTGACCAAAACAAAGGCCAGTACAGGCACCATTGTACGGGACAGCTTCTTCTTAGAGATGAGGTGAAACAGGAGACTAAGAGCCCAGTAGTGAATATCTACAAAATGGTGATGAGTTTCGATTATTATAGTTGTACAAATGTTAACATACCCTACCCTCCGTAAGACGTTTAGCATTTTTTTAATTGCTTTTTGTGCGTTTTTTTTTTTTTTTTTATTTTAAACCTTTATGTCAGTCAGATGGTCTCTTCCTGTCTTAGGGGCCATACATACAGAATGTGTTTTTATGTTTAAAAACGCAAGACACAAGGAAGTTGAAGGAAAACTTAAGGGGATAATTCACCCAAAAAATGAAAATTCTGTGATTAATCACTCACCCTCGTAAGACTTTCGTTCATCTTCAGAACACAAATGAAGATCTTTTTGATGAAATCTGAGAGGTTTCTGTCCCTCCATTGACAGCTACGTAACTACCACTTTGACACTTCAAAAAGTTCATAAAGAGATTGTTAAACTAATCCATATAAATGGAGTGGTTTAGTCCAAATATTCTGAAGAGACTGGATTGCTATATATAATGATCAGATTACATTTAGGATTTTATTCAATGAAGGGACAGAAATCACAAACTAACATTGTGTTCCAAAGATGAACGAAAGTCTTATGGGTTTAAAATGAGATGAGGGTGAGTAAATGATGATACAATTTTCTTTTTTGGGTGAACTAACCCTTTCAGGTCTAAAGACACATTTTTAAAAAGTTTAACTTCTTTCAACTTGAGCACCACATTTTTAGAATATGTCATGCGAGAGATTCTTCAAGAGACACAAGCGCAATGTTTAAACACATCCGTCTAGCATGTTTTCATAGGACAACAAAAGAAATGCAGCACAGGGGAACTCAAAAACCCATTCTGTGTGAACGGTCCTAAGTGGCCAGTTTTTGGCCAGAATAAGCAGCAATGTGGACCAACCAGACCTTCTGTCGACACTCAAGTTTGGCTGGAATTAGAAGTAGAGGCTTGTGATCTCCTAGAATGGAGAAGTGGTTAGACTCACCGCGTTCCTGTGGAAACATCTGCAGTGTATGAAGAACCGTGTCAATCGCCCCCTGCTGGCACATGAGGTCAACAGCTCCAGAACAGTCTGCTAGCGCTGAGAGTACTCCGAGTCCACACTCTTGAATCTCCTTACTACTGATAAACTAAACACACAAACATCAAATGAAACACTTCACACATTTACTTAAAAGTCAAATAAAAGCCACATTTCGAGTCCAATGTTACAAAAAGAATGTTACGGGTCCAATTCAAGTTGAAGTCTGACAGCATTTCTGTCTGAATTAGATTTTTTGTTTAAACTTTAAATAAAAAATTATTGTTTACAGTAATGAACTTACAATGGAAGTCTATGGGGAGAGGCATTCAAGAGGGTTTAAAACAGAAATGTCAAGTTCATATTGTAACAGCCAAACCTGTTTACATGTTTTCTTTTTGGGGTGTTGTAATTATACTACACACCTTGAGGGGGCGTCAAGGAGTAATACTCTCAGGTATAAAACGGGTGTAGAGAGTAGAAGTAGTAGATATGTAATGGAGGCGTAACCATGCCTTATGAATCCAAACAATCAATAGTCCTGATTAGGAAACTGAGAGGACTTCACATTCTGTGGGGTTTGTCTTTCTGTCGCTCATGCCTGGTTGGACCCTCTGTGAAGTGAGTTTAGAGGCCATGTGGCTTATTGCAGCGGATCCTGAAACTGAATTACACCCGCACTGCTGTGGATCCTAAAGCTGAATTATACCACTTATGTGATTGTGGGAGAATTTGTATCCTTGGACCTGAGCTTTCATGGACATTGAGTTCTATAGTGTGGTCAATGACGTTTCAACGTGATTATCCTTGGCATCGTCATCTTTGTCGTTATCATCATTCAAAAAACAGATAAGACATTTGAATGTTGCTGGGTGATGAGTGGAAAAACAAGTAAGATATTTTGTGTGTCTATGAAAGAGTTTTGAAAGATAAACAAAAATGCAATGAATGAGAAGTATTTATTGATTGTTTTCTGCATGTCACAGATTTGTTAAGATTGGTAATAAACACTTCCAGTGTACTTTAAACAACATACACTCACCTAAAAGATTATTAGGAACACCTGTTCAATTTCTCATTAATGCATTTATCTAATCAACCAATCACATGGCAGTTGCGTCAATGCATTTAGGGGTGTGGTCCTGGTCAAGACAATCTCCTGAACTCCAAACTGAATTTCAGAATGGGAAATAAAGGTGATTTAAGCCATTTTGAGCGTGGCATGGTTGTTGGTGCCAGACGGGCCGGTCTGAGTATTTCACAATCTGCTCAGTTACTGGGATTTTCACGCACAACCATTTCTAGGGTTTACAAAGAATGGTGTGATAAGGGAAAAGCATCCAGTATGTGGCAGTCCTGTGGGCGAAAATGCCTTGTTGATGCTAGAGGTCAGAGCAGAATGGGCCGACTGATACAAGCTGATAGAAGAGCAACTTTGACTGAAATAACCACTCGTTACAACCGAGGTATGCAGCAAAGAATTTGTGAAGCCACAACATGCACAACCTTGAGGCGGATGGGCTACAACAGCAGAAGACCCCACCGGGTACCACTCATCTCCACTACAAATAGGAAAAAGAGGCGACAATTTGCAAGAGCTCACCAAAATTGGACAGTTGAAGACTGAAAAAATGTTGCCTGGTCTGATGAGTCTCGATTTCTGTTGAGACATTCAGATAGTAGAGTCTGAATTTAGCGTAAACAGAATGAGAACATGGATCCATCATGCCTTGTTACCACTGTGCAGGCTGGTGGTGGTGGTGTAATGGTGTGGGGATGTTTTCTTGGCACACTTTAGGACCATTAGTGCCAATTGGGCATCGTTTAAATGCCACGGCCTACCTGAGCATTGTTTCTGACCATGTCCATCCCTTTATGGCCACCATGTACCCATCCTCTGATGGCTACTTCCAGCAGGATAATGCACCGTCACAAAGCTCGAATAATTTCAAATTGGTTTCTTGAACATGACAATGAGTTCACTGTACTAAAATGGCCCCTACAGTCACCAGATCTCAACCCAATAGAGCATCTTTGGGATGTGGTGGAACGGGAGCTTCGTGCCCTGGATGTGCATCCCACAAATCTCCATCAACTGCAAGATGCCATCCTATCAATATGAGCCAACATTTCTAAAGAATGCTTTCAGCACCTTGTTGAATCACGGGTGTAAAAAAAACGGGTGGCAAAGTCAATAACAACAT
The DNA here is from genome assembly GCA_030578275.1 of Meda fulgida. Lineage (NCBI taxonomy): Eukaryota > Metazoa > Chordata > Actinopteri > Cypriniformes > Leuciscidae > Meda > Meda fulgida. The sequence continues at coordinate 5,114,716 of CM060640.1, forward strand.
TTTTAGAGCTTCCAGAAATAAGAAAAAAGATGTGGTCACAATTGTGACCGCTGGGATTAAACGGAGATGCACAAGAGCCTTTGAAAGTGTAAATGCCAGTGGGTGGGGCCTATGGTGCGATGATGTATAACTATTTGTCGATGTCTTGGTCTGGAGGCAGGCATATGCAAATGTATTTGACAGTGTGTCGTCACAGATATTGCAATAACAAAACAAGACATTTTTGAAGCTTGATTAAATAAATGTTTTGTTTATAATGAGGAGGATGTTTTAAGCTTTGAAACTTGCAGGATGTTGTAATGGTACAAAGACCTCTTATATGTCAAAAGATCCACGCAAATTTGATTTCTCATGTCATGACCCTTTTAAAGGTAGGGTAGGTCATTTCCGGAGAGGCTAGCAATAGTAAGCTAGCTTTGAAAGCATGCAATCTCACCCTCGCTTCAGAGCATCTCTAAAGCTACGCCTCCTTCAAAACACACGAACACACACAGCAGAGACATGGCGTTAAATTACCTCATGTCTCAAAGCACAGAGATTCAACCAGTAAACAAAAAGTGTTTATAAAACAATTTGCCTACCCTACTGTCTGTGAATGTACAGAAACAATCTGCAAAGTTGTAAAGTTGAAAGTGCACAATAAATGAAGTTATTTATTAAAAAAAATTGACTCTGACCCGCCTAAACAAGTCGTCAGAAAATTCTAATCCCAATCAGTTACGGCTACACGTCACTGGGTAACTCATTTGCATAATGCCCGCCTATGTTATACGTTGTCCGCTTGACCTGCCCTTCAACGCGAGATTCCAAAAACTCTTGCTCTTGAAAGATGGGACAGTACCCAGTACATGGACCGGCTTGCTCCTCAGAATCACAACCTGCAATTATGATTAATTATTGATGCATATATTTTCTACCGGGTGTTCAAAATACGTAGTTTTGTGTTTTATATTGTATATGTCTCCTGCTAACTGGCTAACTCACATTATTACTGTCTTACTGAAATACTTCTGCTGATCAGTTGTGGGCCATGATTACCTAAAACGGTGTCTATTAATGCAGATTGTCTGTCGTTCTCACTACTTTGAGGAAAGATAAAGCATGGAGCAAGATTTCATCAGTCATTCACATTTGTGCTCGGCTAATGTATGCACTGTTATTGATACAGTTCCTGCATGTGCACCACAATAAATTATGTGAAATATACACATGGGTTTGTTGATGGACATACTCTTGTTAATGCTGATGGTGAGGAAATACAGCTGCACCATCTCACAATGTTCCTCAAACTGAGTAGTGTATCACTGAGAGACGCTGAGTCCTGCTCAAGTCGATGGAGGTTCGGGTTAAATAACTAGTTCTTCCAGTGTTTCATCATTGGACTCAGTTATGGCAATGGGCGTTTTGTTTCCGACAGGCGCTGTATGCGGTAGACCAATCACAACAGACTGAGCCATCTGACCAATCAGAGCAGAGCAGCTCGCGGAAAAGAGGGATTTAGAGAGAGTGAATCATTGGACGAGCCGTTTGAGAATCATTGAAAAATGTGGGGATGTGAAATTATGAGAAAATGAAAGTGTTTTTTGACCTGTAAGTGTAAACCTGTTGTAGGAGATTCTGAAACAAAATTAGGAACTTAAAAAAGCACTTTAAATACATGACATACAAGTTTAAATAGAAATGACAATAAAGTATAAAATATCATGACCCCTTTAAATCATAATTTAGTGTAAATACTCTAGTTGTCTTTTCATATTAATCAGAGATAGGAGAAACTATTTTAACATTGAAAATGTACACCGCTTTAACATGCATTGAACCAGGAACATCCCGTTAAGCTCTCATGAGCAAAAGATTTAGCATTATGGTCCACATTGAATTATTGAACTATTTTAGATTGTAAGAAACAAAGTATTTACCCTATTAAGTGCCTCTAGATAGACAGTGTGAGCTCCCTCCAGTACACACTGGTTCTTCAGGACCCGCAGAGACACACCCACCGTGTCAGGATCCGCCACAGAGTGGCCATGTTCTCTTAAACTCCTGTCTGTGTTCACAATAACACACCGAGTCAGAAATCACACAGGCATTTTTATTACAGTCAGTAGACAGTCATTCTACCTGGGCTGAGAAGAACTAAACTGGCTCTGAGTCCCTCTAGCTGAACTTCAGGAACGAAGTTGTGTGCCTTCAGAGCACTCAGGATCTGTCCGAGAACCAGGGACCCTTCGTCAAGACTGGCCCTCCTGGAGTAACACAAAATGATGAGTCCAGTTTCATGTTTTCACCTGTCATACTGTCATTGGTCAGAGCTGGGAAGTGTGTGTGCTTACGCTCCCTGAAAGAGTGTGTGAAGTAGTTTGCAGGCACTTTCACACACATCACTAGAGCTTGCATGTTTCCGCATGAGATCCACAATGTTGAAATGGATGCCAAGTGATAGCAGCAGATCTCTCATCCTTCCTGAAGTCACACAAACACAAGCTAAGCCATTTCTGAGAGACATCCCTCGTGAAGAAGAAGCATAGTTTTAAAAAGAGTATTTGTTATGGATTACATACTTAAGTGCAAACTGATTTTTTGGACACTTTATTGAATGTTAACTGGAATGAAATTTAAATGTACTATGGTTTAAATTTATATAAAATGCAATAAGTTGAGCTTTTTTGACCCACTTAAGTAGGACCAAAGTACATCTTCAAATTTTATTTCATAATTACTTCTATTGTCTTTGAAATATGGTTAAAGTGTACTGGAAATGCAATATGCATTTAATTTTATATCCAATATAATTTAATGTAATTTCTATTAAAACGTGTATGTCATATATTTAAATATATTTCTAAAGATAAAGAAAAAAATCAATTCTCTTTAAATGTAAAAAACAAGAATCTGCAAGTACAGCTTCTTACAAATATACACATACACACACATTTAACATATGAAGTACACTATAAATAAGAAACATATATAACTTTTTTTCACAAGGGATAATACACCTCTGTAAAAAATAGTCAGTTTTTTTTTTTTGTTCTGTGTAACATTGGCCAAATACTTATTTTAATGTACGAAAAGTATGTACATAGAAAATGATATGGACAAGCAGGGGAGTATAATTAAACATTTATATTCAAACTTTAAAGAATTTGTATGAATTATAGAAGTAAATCATTGTTAGAACCAAAATAAATATTAGTTCATTAGAGAATAGTGGCAAATTATTTCTCATAAGACTGCGGCCAGAACTAATCTAAAAGCACACGCATCATACAATACCTGGGCACCTTTAGCAAATTATCTTTGTAGAATTTGTAGTACTATAATTTGGTATCCACTAATTCTAATCATGCATATTATGAAGGATGGATGGCGTGTGAAATGCAAAATAATCCAGTTAATTTCAGAGATAAGTAAAGCCACCAGTCGGTGGATTATACATGCCATTTAATGAGGTTCTGTAATAAAAAAGACTCATTGCATACTGCATACTCACTGTGGTGCTGTATTAGTGTGTGTAGTGTACAGGTGGCCGCCTGAAACACCCCCACACTGGATGAGTGCAGAAGCATCGCAGCCATGATGAGCGTGTGAAGAGGAGGCCTGAGTGACAGAGAAACTAATCAAATATTCATAATTACCACAACCTGAGCTCATTAACATGAGACTTCACCTATTCAGTATTCAGCAACTTGACTTGCCCAGATGATAAGAGTTGTTAACTACACAAGTATGCATAGGGTCATAACCTCTATATCAATAGCAATATAATAATAATGTATATTAGTTTTTTTTTTCTCTTTTTATTGTGTCAAAATTCAGGAATAAAACTATTACAAATCATTCCCTTCCCTTGAGCAAAAATGATCTGTATAATAATCATATTGTTTGTAAACCATTATAATGGTCTCAACCTTTAATTCTAAAAGGGATTACATAGAAGTTGCACAGCACAGAATATGGAGGACTGCTCACCTTCCTTCCACTTGCACATGGTTGGATGCGTTGCAATGGATCAGCAAGCTGTTCACGGCCCAACATGCCACTTCCTGATTGGGCAACGAGATAGAAAGTTACATATCCACATTAGAAGAAGCAAACTATTGGGACGATAAGACGTGTTCTGCATTAAACAGGTGACCTGTACTGTGGCGTCTTCAGCATGTCTCTCTAAAGCCGTATAACAGGCCTCTCTCCACACGAGCATCTCGTCCGCTTGAGTGCCGTCCTTCTTTACCTCGTCCTCCTCACACTCTTTCTCCAACCCTTCATTCTGTACAATGCACTCCACTGAGAAAACAAACAAAGACAAACAAGATATTGTCGGCCTTGAATCATAATATTAAATTGTGGCCACAATTCAACTTAATTAAAATAAGGGAATGAACTAGTTCAATGTGGCCACAATATACATCTACGTAAATATTATTACAATATAAAATAACTGTTGTTTTTTTTGAAGATTTTTTTGAAGATATAAGTGTAATTTATTCCTGTGAATTTTCAGCATCATTACTCTTCTTCATTATTACCTCTTCTGTGTCACATGATCCTTCAGAAATTATTCTAATATGCTGATTTGCTGCTCAGTTATTATCAGTTATTATTGATGCTGTTGAAACAGTTTTTGCTGCTGAATATTTTTTAAGGAAACCGAGATACATTTTTCAGGATTCTTTGATGAATAGAAAGTTCGAAAGAACAGCATTTATCTGAAATATAAATCTTTTGTAACATTATAAATGTCTTTACAGTCACTTTTGATCAATTAAATGTGATAAATTGTTGACAAATAAATATCATAGAACACAGTTGTTTTAAATTGTAATGATCCTATTTCACAATATTACCGTTTTCGCTTTATGTTTGTTCAAATAAATGCAGCCTCGGTGAGACTTCTTTCAAAAACATTTTAATTATTACAAAGTAGTATATGTCATATCTGTTTTGTATACCAATTATTGCAATCCTTAAATGTTCTGTGTATGTATTTCTTTTTTGACTGTACTAAAGCACAAAAGCACTCTATCAAATGTTTCATGTTTCATGTCTTGTCATGTGATTCCCTGTTATAGTCATGTGATCCTGCCATGTGCCATGTTCTTATTGGTTCACTGTATCAGTGTTCACGGGTGTCCCTTGTCTTGTCATTAGTCCTTGTATATATTTAAGCCTTCATTCAAGTACTGTTACCACTGTTGGGAAGTTTATGTCCATGTTTATGTTCACGTGGAGTTTCATGCCATGCTTTTGTTTTATGTTTGATCATGTTCGGGAAATAAACTGCACTTGGGTTCAGCTTGCCTTCAGTGGACATTTGTTACAATGAGGACTGTGTGGACTGGGAATCCAGTGGAGGGCCAGGTTCTCCATTTATGCTGTACTATCATGTTCATGTTAATCATGTGTACTCACCGAGCGCGCTCAGACAGGAAAAGGCTTGGATCTGCACTGTGGCGTTCTCAGGATACGAGACGCATGCTTTCACTGCTACTTTATGGACACCATTCAGCACCAATATGTTGTAGTAACTCTCTGGTAAAAGTCAAAAACAAGTTTTAAAACTAAACAGCTCTTTTTAAATGTTGGACGAACATCCTTGTTTCAACATGACCTTTGACCTGGGCTCACCTGATGTCAGTTTCCGTAACAAACAGCAACCAGCCTCCTGTATCGGCTCCGAGTCGAGCCACATCTCCATTGCCTGACACGCCAGGCTGTAGCATTTCACGGTTTTGGACATCAGAATCTCAACATTGCTGGCTAGATCCAAGAAAGAGAAGCTTATTTAGTGTCGTTAATAACGATAATCCTAGTCATTGATCATAAAGCATTGAGTGAGCGGTGTGTTTCACCCGGAGCAGCCAGTGGTACGAGGACCCGCAGCACTTGCAGAACCACATGCTCACTGTCCATGAACCGGCTCAGCGCGTTCAAAACCACCTCATGGTCCTTCTTCTCAACCAACTCCACCAGATGATCCTCAGAAACTGACAACCAAGCAGAACACTTCAACAATTCAACCATTTATTAAAATGTTAACTATAATATCCAAGTCAAGTCACTTTCAATTATATAGCGCTTTTAACTATATGGACTGTTTCTTCGACTCTGCCATGATTCAGGTCTGAAATGCGTGCTAGCGTCTTCCATAGAGGCTGCTTCACATGTTGTTGATGTATGTGACGTCGTGCAGTAAAGCAAGTCCTGATTCTTGCGAGATTTGGCGGGGCGCCACCTCTCAAACCTGCATTGCTGGTTTTGCCAGGCCTACTACGAGTTTGTTTACCATCGAAAAGACTTCGAAGCTGTTATATTAAGGTACAAATCTTACATAGTGTGCCTTTAATGTGTTCTGGCAGTTCATCTGAACGACAACAGTGTTTTGTGGCTCGAGAACGCAAACTTTGAAATAGGTTCCAAGGTGCAAGTTTTGAAAAACGTTATCTCCATGTAAACATGTAAACGTGAATCTGTGAAAATGCTTGCACAACAATGCCTTACAGTTTCAATTAAAACATGGACGAAACATTGTGTGATATTCCTTAAAAAGTATTTGATATAAACTGTATTATATTGTTATCATTACTTTGAGAAGTACGTTCTGCCTTCCAACAGGAATACATTTCTGCTCTAACTTTTATTTCGGAGGGCTGTAGTGAAGACCTTCATCAGATACACACAGAAATTCAAATAAAGTGGAGAAACGTTTGTGGACTCCAGATCTGGAGAAGTCGTCGATGTCGAATTACTTCATATAGTAGGACAGAAGATGCTGAAAACGAGGAATGTAAATGAAACCGCTCATTCACACAGAGAAACGCAGACTTCATTTGTAAAAAGCAGTCTTTTAAGCTTTAATATTCAAAGACACTCACAATTTTATTGAAGTGTACAACCCTACTTTTGATTTATTCTGTTTAATTAAGTTGATTAAATTTTGCCAAATCATGTGGCATTCCGCATTATACATTAAATTCCATGTCTATGCCAGGACTCTTGCGGATGGGAAATCGCAGGGTCGTATAGCTTGTGGCCAGAGGGCTTTGTAGCAGATGTCAGTCACCTGTCTGCAGCAGGAGTTGTAAAGCAGCACATCCCTGTAGCTGAACCTCTTCTCTGTCATTGAAAAACCGCATGGCCTCCAGAACCAGGAAAAACACATCCACTTCCTCCTCCAGAACCTGCATCACAATCTCACCTGACCCACAAATAAACACATCTATCAGAACCACATTTGACCCACAAACACCAAATATTACTTTCATTTCTGGAGGGGAGTGTGAAAATGCAGCAAAATGGTGGTATACCTCAACTGAAATGAAACATGCTATTCTAGCCATCATCAAAAATACGTTTGGGGAGTGTGGCTATTTCATAAGAGAGTGGTACAGGTATGACATCACTTTGTAGGCCAAAACGTTTGTTCATTTTAGCACTTCCGTTTCCATTTTCCCGAAGTCAATGGGTTTTTTGAGAGGGGTTTTGGGTAAATGGCTGAAATTACCCACTCAAGCTGTTATGTGTCATGAAGAAGACGGTTGCTAACAAGTGGCTAAATGAGACCACAGAGGCTGTCGAGGAGATCAAACGTCATCACGCTGAACAGGTAAACTCAGTCCGCTGTAACAGCAGCGTTATGCGTATAATTGTGCTCTTATAAACTATTCTAACTCAAACGTTCTGGGAAAATGTTTTTAGATAAAAACTGAAAGAGTTGTGGGAAGCTCAGTGATGGTGACGCTGAATTCGTGGGACCGTGGTGTAGTTCGTTTATAGCCTTTAGCCTTTTACTTCAGCCAACTGCATTTAGGCTTCAAAATTCATAAAAGCTGTGTTTATCTGTGACAATCTTGATGGAAAAAACGTATTATAAACTTTTGTTGATCACAGAGCTTGTTTTTAGCGATAATCCAAAAGCCTATGGGAAAACCCTATATTAATAGTTAATAGTGCCCGATCCTGTTTCTGGAGATATGAGACGTGTGTCCACCACAGGAACTAGAGATACTCAGTGTGTTTCCACCACAGGGATCAGGGTCTAAATGAAGTTTCGGATAAAAATAAATTACTGTTTCGTGAGGTAGTACTTTTTTTTTAAAGTTCAGGAACTTTCAGGGGTGGGACTTGGGCCCTGAACATGCTGATTGGTTGACTCCGCGCAGCATTTTATTTCAACCACCATTTTTAAAAGTCTGTTGCAGTGCGTGCAGTAAGAGTGGTTTACTATTCGAATCAACAATGGAGTTTAAAAAATACGACCGATGGACCGTTCATATCTGACCGTGGACTAACACACCTGTCTGTAGTTATCAAGTGCTTCTTAACTAGCTGGTGTTTTATCAGGGTTGCAGGAGATGAAATAAATGTGAAAAATACATCAGGAACCAATATTCTATAATGGTTGTATAAACAGCATCATGGAAAAGCAGCCTGAAGTCTTACCTGACTTAAGTAGCAGAGCCAGAGCTCTCAGGCCCACCATCATCATCTTAGCGTCATTATGATACATTGAAAGCACCTTAAGAATCTGCCTATGAACAAACATGCAAACACCCACAGAAACCAGTTGAACATTGATAGCAGCAATGAATTTATTAATTAATCATTAAACCGGTTTGAGAATCTTAGACATTATGATATGTTACAACAAGTAGCAGTTTCAACTGTTTACAGGTGTACAGTTGGCTTTCGAAACTTTTATCTGCTTCAAAATCTTCTTCTTGTACAGTATACTTGATCCCATAACAACCAAACTATTAAAAAGAGTGATAGCTATAGTTGCTCAGCCAGTGTTAAATGTGTTTACCCCTTCCTTCTCTAGACGACATATTCCAAATTCCATTCAAACTACCAGTTATACGTTTCAGCCAATCATGTTCAGAAGAATAGCCTGGATTACATCCTACCTGTCAGATTGCTGTATTTTTTGTATAAAAGTGCTTTTAAAAGTCTTTTCTTCTGTTTTTGTTAAATAATCAGTTCAGTACAACAACAACAACAAAAAACAGATTAGAACATACAATTTGAAAAACCATATAATAATATGACATGCCACAAGGTTCGGTCTTGAGCCCTTTGTTGTTCTTCTTGTGCATTCTCCGTTTGGGTGATATTATTAGGACACAGAGCTCTACGCTTCATCTAGACCAGGATCTCACAGTCAAGGCCATTCAAATAAATGGATGGCTATTAATGTTCTTATGCAAAAATAATAATAAAAAAGTACTTGTCACTGGATCTAATGCTTCTAGATATAGAGCTCTAATTTTTCTATTGTTATGTCATAATCTACAGTTAAAACAACATGTCTAATGTCTCTAGAACAGCATTCCTCCTCCTCAGAGATTACGTTATAGAATATTCTTGCAACGGTCAGCAGCTGGAGTGCCCCTGAGACAACAATTCTGTTTTCAAGCTGAAAAATTGGTTCAAACATTCATAAATTCAAGACTTGCGATGCACTTTTACTGGATTCCCCAATGTTTTCATAAATACTTCTTCAAAATGCAGCAGCTAACGTTCTAAACAGACAAAAAATGATCTTATAGGTCAAATATTATCATCACTGCACAGGCTCCATGTTCAATAATAACTTATGTATACTTATTTATGAAGCTCTTAAGGGCCTAGCCCTTAAATGCAGTTCTGTCACCTTATTACCCCTCACGGCCAAAAAATCCAAAACCCTCAACTTTTTGTAGTGCCAAAAACAGATAAATCCAGTTGCAGAATATTTCCTTAAAAGTCTCTACCTTGCTATTTTTTATTTATTTTTTACATAACTCTAAAGTTAGTATCAGGCCTACACCAGGTGGAATTTAGTTATAAAATGCACTTATCATGTGTGCATGTTACGGTACTTACAGTAGCATTCAAAATAATTTATAACGCTGCTGTGTGATCATAGTACATTTAAATGACCACATTCTGCAATAGCTCTGTAGTAGAGAGCAAGATATTTTGAAGAAATTTTGTAACCAGTCCGCTTTGCGGCACCATTGACTTCCATGGTAGGACAAATATATATGCGGTATATATATAATGGAAGTCAATGGTGCCCCAGAACTGTTCAGTTTCCCACATTCTTCTAAATATCTTCATTTGTGTCCAGCAGAACAAAGACATGTATACAGGTTTGGAACAACCTGAGAGTGAGTAAATGATGACAGAAATTTCATTTTTGGGTGAACTATCCGGCACTTTCTCTGTAAAGCTCTTCTGGAACAATATGTACTGTGTAAAGTACTATAAAAAATAAACTCTTTTATATGCATCAATCCTCCTAGTCAATCATTTTTATTCTTAACCAGTAGAACAAAGGAATTCTCTTTTACTTTTGTACTTTCAGTTTTATAGAATGATACAGAGAGTGTCTTACTCAGAGAGATACAGAGAGTGATGGCAATGAGACAGTACCTCTGCTTTAAACTACTGAAAGTCATGTAAGCAGGAATATATGGCCATATAAGCTCATAGAAATAACTCGGGCTTACTTGTGCACCTCTATAAACTCATAGTCCACTGGGTTGGTCAGACTCTCCAGAGTGGTTGGACAGATCTCCATCAGACGACACAGCAGAGACCAGCCAACCTGCAGTATGATCACAGCCGTAAATCACTCTTTTTCTGGATCCTAAATCACTTTTCTTACTCAATAAAGCTGAAATTAAATTTACACCAAAAAAGATGTCACAAGTAACAGCAAAAAAATATTTTTTTGGATCTGAATAGTGTGCATATTCGATTTGAATCCGATCAAATTCAGCAAAAAAAAAAAAAAAAAAAATTTTTTTTTAAAGTCACATGAAACTCATTTGTGGTTTGAAATCACATGTGACCTTCAGCATGCTTCTTATAACAACGCCTGCTGTTTACGAGAAAGTTACATAAACCAGGCATTAGACTAAAACGGATTTCAAGAAATGCGATTTGAATAGGATTTCAAACCACATGAATGTAGCTCAAAACAGAACTGTAAAAATGTAATTCATGTGATTTTTTGACGATGTCCACACTTCCTAAATATGATCAAATTCCGATCGGATATGCACAATAATCAGAACCAATGCCATAGAAACCAATGCATATATTCCGGAAAACCAATCAGATTCCATTCAGATACACAAATAATGGGATTTGGACTAACAGTGTGAATGTAGCCTTTGTTTCTTCCAAGAATTGTGTTTTAAAAAATGTTCATGTGGTTCTTTTCCATGAGTTATTTTTGACTAGGGACCTCCATAAAACTCCATGACTTGATGTGATGCACTCTTCAATTTAAATATTAAAATCGTCACATTGCGATATTCAAGAACTAGCCATGGTGGACGTCATCAAATTCAATGATGATTTTTTTACATTTGAACATGCCCAAGTGCAATTAACAACTGGATTTTCAGCTAATTAAAGGGCTCATGAATTGAGAAATCAATGTTTCCTTGATTTTTCTGGCATGTAACTTAAGTTTCAGATCTCAAAACTTCCCGTTTGCCCAAAAACAGCTTTTATTGAAAGCAAGCTCCGAAAACGACTTGTTTCAGATTGTCACATTATGATGTAATAGTGCGATGAAAGACGCCTCTGCAGAATCAGATCAACGCCTACTTCTACATCATCATGTCTTTGGCCCCGCCCACCAGTGCGTTAGGGAGATGAGAGAGAAGAGATACAGGATCACTGGACTACAAATAACTTTACCTTCCAAAGGAATGTGGTTATTTATTTTCAACTATGTGAATGTCTCAGTTGAGCATTATTTGTTTGTCTAACCGAGGATTCTTTGGTCAATCAGTCGCAATTTCGGCGCAGGCTTTGCAAACAGACTTTTACTGTAAGACATGGACCGACAGTAATGCAACATGTAAATAACCGTGTTAATTCTAATGCCTGATCTGTGACCAGTGATTTATGATATGTAATGATTCATGTACAGTCAGATGTTCTTTGTCTCAAAATCATTTATTGCGGTTTATCAGTAAATGAAGTCAGTGACTAAATGGTCAACTTCACATTATTTCTCTTAGTAGCAAGAAAATTACCTGTTACTTTAATTGTGATTAAATTATATACAGAAAGCAATCAAAGAACCCTCCCTTTATAATCACTGGAGCTGTCAATCAAACAGCGCAAGTTTATCAGAGACTGAGTTTTGGACTTTCACCAAAACTCCCATTATAATCAATGACGCTGTCTACACTGCACAACGAATCTCTTATTTACATCGTGTTTGAACAGTTAATTACGATGAAAGCATTCGTGAGAGTTCATCAGCTATAATGCTTACTTTCATGTAGATCTAAATAAAATGCTAATCGGCATATCAATAGCAATCTTGATAGCTGTAATAGTAAAAAGGTAGTAAACGGTTGAGAGAGTTCCTCATGTAAGATGTATTTCATATGCAAAGATGTTAACCAATCACAGCGAAGTATCACAGCAGATATTCAAATCAGAGGCTAAAATCAGCGTAGAAAAAGGCCTTTCATTTCTAAATTATGACAGTTTTGATTATAAAATCATAAGTGGACCTAAGGAATCATAAAATTAAAAAAATGCAGTTCATGACCCCCTTTAAATTCATAAAATGACAGAGAACTTTGGGGGGGGGGGGGTGCACAATGTCTAATTTTATGGTATTTTTTTCAAGCTTGAGAGTCTCACTACTAATGCACTTTCATTGTGAAAGAGAGCAGAGTGAACATTCTTCTCAATATCTCCTTTTGTGTCCCACAGTAAAACAAAAGTCATATGGTTTAGAATAACATGAGTATTATATTCCATTTGTAGAATTAATTTTGGGTGAACGCAGTGCTCGGAGTGGGCCAGTACGGGCCGGTACTTCTAACATGTTTCCGGTGCCAGGGGCGTCACTAGCCCCCCATCAGTCTGCAGAGGACAAGGTGAGTGATTATCCATATTTTCATGATATCTGCAGTTCTTTGTCATAAATGCTGTTTACATAATGTAATGTGTGAGCAATACGAGACGAGTATGAGATTCTCATGAGTCCACTGTAAAGTTTCACAAATTGTTTTCCTCAAGCAAAAACGGAGGGTGAATTTTATTTTCAGCAATTTTCACAAAAAAAGTATTGTTTATGTGGCATTAGATTAACCTCATGCACAGTAATGTTTAAAGATACAATCATACTGTAAAAAGTATGTGTTGGTTTAACTTGAAGTAGCGTAACCTGGTTAACCTGGTTACAAATTTGAGTAGATACAAAGAATGAGATTTGTTTGTTCAACAGAAACTCAAAATATGATGCTATCTGAACAACGTTTGTGAACCTAAGCTGATTTGACAAAAGATTTGTTAACAGTTGTGACATTTTTTACTGTGCAAGTGGCAGACAGCACTCGTTCTACTTAATAATGACCCCGCAGTTAATTGTGACATTTACAGTATAGCCTTGGATTAAAGGGATTTGAGGTTTTTGGTGTCACTTTGAATGATAGAATTGGCAAACTGATAGATTCACCTAAGACATATAGATTCCACTTCAAGCACCGGGTTAAATATTAAGCATTTGCCAGGAAATTTGTGACTACAAAAAATGATGAGTACCTGCTGGACTTTCCTGTTGAGATGCGATGACAGCACCAGCATCAGAGACACATGGACGTTTTGACCCGCAAACAGCTCAACTGCAGGACAAAAGAAGAACACACATCTAAAAATAGATATGTCCCACTGGGAAAAGCACAGAGAGGGGAGGGGGGTCTGAAAGTTTGCATTGTTCTCAGTCTATGACTGTATTAAGACTAGTTTAAAGCATCAGAAATGTTAACACAGCACAGGCTACAGATGTCCAGTTTCAGAGGTCACAGAACTCACCACAGTGGTCTGTGTGGGACAGGAACAGCAGGTCCTGTATGATCTGGACCATAGTGCCCAGCTGTTTCCCCTCTTGAAGATTCAACCTCACCAGCAGCTTCTTCAGCCTGATCCCCAACTCCTCTTTATCAGCCATGATCTTCTGCTATCTGACATCAAACTGAGCTTTAAAGCCCCTGATCCTCACTGAACATGTGGACACAACATGAATGCTGCAGCAGACCATCATCTGTTTCACGGCGCACACGCTCTTCTCACATATTTATGCAAATCGCAACACGAGTTATGCTACAGTAAAGAGACTGATATGACTACTCTTTAGTTCCCGATTTCATTCTCGGCTTGGTAAAGAAGAGATCTGGTCATGTTAGCCGCTGTGGTCCTCGCGCTGCGTTATGAATCATATGACTGCAAGAATTCACAAACTTCCTGTTCGAGCACGACAGAGTGAAAGCCAGAAACCCCGAGTCCCTCATTAAAGCGAAGGGCACCCAGAAAAGCTTCTTGCTGGTAGGTTACAGAGGGACAAGGCAAATATACGGATTTGAAGTTATTTCACATATAGCCTACGTACATTGTTAATTTTTTTAGCACGTTAGCTATTGCTACAGTGAAACTTACGTGTGCATAGGACGGTACGTTCATGTTTTATGAATAATATTTTACGATTCTGAATAAAGACACTAACAATATATAATGGAATGCTAAAACATGCGTATCAACGTAAATATATATTTCGCGACTTAATTTCGATGTATTTTTATATTAGCTAAATATGTATAGCAAAAGATCGGGTTTACAATCGGTAAATCCTTTTTACATGCATGCTACAGTTAATAGCGCGATTTCGACTCGAGTTTCTTTTCTATTATAATCGGAGTTTGTACTGGAGTTTGTTTGAAAGTCCAATTAATTTGAGCGAATCTGTTCGTTCAAACAGTTCGCCACAGCGAACCGATTCCTAATTTGAATCAGTGATTCCTTTGAGTCCGATTTAGTAGTCCGCTATGCTAGCGCGTCATATACTTGTTAATTTAAGTAGCAAAAGAAATAAACCCCCTAGTCCATCCCTAGATGCTATATTGTGCCAACTGCCAAAAGCTAGCCTACTATCGAGTCATTCGCAAACGATCATACGAATTGGTTCGACTGTATTGAACCGATTCAAAAGAACAATTTGTTCGCTATCACTTTAGTGTATTGTTGAATATTCAGTCTTTTCCACAACATCAGATTGATTTCGCTGTACAGTGCACGTGTTAAGGAATCTCTCATATATAGTGCTATGCAAGAATTTTAGCATAGGCCTAAGCCAAGTAACCATGAATATTTATTTTGCAAATGTTTCACTGTGGTTTAGGTGTGTGCAATGTCAACGTGGTCAATCTGGGTTGGGCTAGGTTAGATAATGGCTTTTGTTGATCATGTGATGATCTCAAGGTGTTTTCTTTGTCATAGGAGACAATGTACGTAATCTCAAGAGAATGGAGAAGCTGATAGGAGACAGGAGAGTTGAGGATGAAAGGAGTTTGATAAAAACGCCATCTAATGTCCAAACCAACTACCAAGAAAATGAAGTGTCCACATCCACAGAGCAGACCCAGCACGCCACGCCATGTTTTGTTTACACCCTGGCTTTCTTCTCGGCTCTGGGTGGATTCCTGTTTGGCTATGACACAGGGGTGGTGTCTGGAGCCATGCTTCTGCTGAAGAAAGAGATGAACCTGAGCTCTCTGTGGCAGGAGCTTCTGGTCTCCATCACTGTTGGCGCCGCAGCTCTTTCCGCTCTGGCTGGAGGGTTTCTCAACGGGCTTTTCGGCCGGAGAATCTGCATTCTGCTCTCTAGCTTCATCTTCTCTGCTGGAGGAATCGTCCTGAGTGTCGCACACAGCAAAGAGGTTCTTCTGTGTGGAAGGCTCACGGTTGGCCTTGGCATTGGTAATTCATTCTATAGCCTTTATGCTGTAGAGCTGTTTGAATTCAGTTTGTGTGCCTTATCCTTCTTTCACATCTTCTGTTGTTTTTAGGAATTGCATCCATGACTGTGCCCGTGTACATCGCTGAGGCGTCCCCTTCTCATCTCCGAGGTCAGCTGGTCACCATTAACACTCTGTTTATCACTGGCGGGCAGTTCGTAGCCAGCGTGGTGGACGGGGTCTTTAGCTACCTGCCCCATGATGGCTGGAGGTGGGTTCAAATGGAAGCTTTACCTCTTAAATCTTTTTCTATGTATATATATATATATAAAAAAAAATAATAATAATAATTTTATTTACATATATTTTATTGTGCTACAACAGGTATATTTTTTCTACCCATCAGCTCATAATTGTGTACTTCGAGTGGCAAAAATGCTGCAACACAATACGATTTGTAAAAAGAGCTCAATAGTTTTGTATTAATCATTTATTTTAAATAAAAAAAATATCTTATTAATATTATATAACAGTACAAACAGTAACACAATACTAATGCAAAATATTTATAAATGAATCTGAAGTGGCTCGTGCCTATACAGATTTTATTTTTGTTTCAGTTTTAGTAATTTCAGTATATTTAAACTTATTTTATATAATTTAGTTGCCAAATCAACATATTCAATTTAATAACAGTTTAATATTTATATTATATTTTATTCCAGCTTTATTTAATTGAACACAATTTTTTTTGTAAAACAATAAAAACACTGAGTGACCAGACTTATTGCCAAAACACCTTACCAACTGCATAGCAACACCCTGGCAACACCCCCCACTCATATTTTCGTTTTTTTATTAGGAATGTATAAATATTTGTAATTAATATTAGATTGATCTAAAAATTCATATTTATGTACTTTATATTAAAACTACAGAATATATTTAAAATATATATTTTCGGTATTATGCTGTAGCAATGTTCAGGGAAGGAGGAGGCGGGAACCGGCGAACAATAAAAATATCATTTATTTAAATAAAACAAACAACAAAAACACCGCCAGCAGCCCCTCGCGGTCGACTGCTGGCTACCGAAAATAAAATACATAAACAAAACAACTAAAATACAGGCCTGTTCCTCTCTCGATCATCAACGTCGTCGCTCCTCCTTTATGCTTCCGCTCCTCCGTGAGAGATGCGAGACCGGTGTGCTTCACAGGTGTTGCTCATTAGCAATCGCACCACCGGCCTCGCGCCGTTCTCTCACGTCCCTCGGCCGTCCTGTTCGCCACATACCCCCATCGCCCCTCACAGGCCGGGGGGTACCCACGAGCCTGTGCCTACTCCCCCCCCCCCCCCCCCGGCGGCGGCGGCGATCCCTGGGGAGTATGGACAGACAAACCGAGGGAAACGGAGACGGAAGCATGAGGAGCGACAGATCGAGAGAGGGGAGAGAGGGAAAAAAAAAAAATTGGTCCGGTTCCCACAACGCGCTGCCATCTGGTCCCCCACCAGCTGTGCGCTCTCCTCCGCGGTGCCTGGCGGTGACGCTGGGTAGCCCTCGGTGGACGGCTCGACGCTCCTCCGCCGCCCGGTGGACGGCGACGGCTCCTCGGGTGCCTTGGGCAGACGGCAGGAGTCCCCCGCTCCCTGCTCCTCCCCTTCACTGGTGGACGGCAGCAGGCTCCGGCCCACGGCGAGCGGCGGCGACTCCTCCTCTCCCTCCCGGATGGCAGCCGCCCCTCCAATACCCAGGCGGCCGGCAGCGAGCTCGACCGTCCCACCGGCAACTCACTCCAGCGCACCCCCTCGAGCGTCCGTGGCCGCGAGTCCCCCGCTCCCTGCTCCTCCCCTCGCTCGGCGGATGGCAGCAGGCTCCGGCCCACGGCGAGCGGCGGCGACTCGCACACCATGCTCGATGGCACCGCGGATTCCCCACACCGGCGAGGACTCTCTGACAGCGCGTTCCTCCCTCTTCCCGGGTTTCGGCACCAGTGTAGCAATGTTCAGGGAAGAAGGAGGCGGGAACCGGCGAACAATCAAAATATAATTTATTTAAATAAAACAAACAAACGAAATACCACCAGCAGCCCCTCGCGGACGACTGCTGGCTACCGAAAATAAACATAAGGAACTGCCAGCAGCCCCTCGCGGACGACTGCTGGCTAAAATAAAATACATAAACAAAACAACTAAAATA
Organism: Meda fulgida; assembly: GCA_030578275.1. NCBI lineage: Eukaryota > Metazoa > Chordata > Actinopteri > Cypriniformes > Leuciscidae > Meda > Meda fulgida. Next base: position 5,132,668 of record CM060640.1, read on the forward strand.
CAGGCCTGTTCCTCTCTCGATCATCAACGTCGTCGCTCCTCCTTTATGCTTCCGCTCCTCCGTGAGAGATGCGAGACCGGTGTGCTTCACAGGTGTTGCTCATTAGCAATCGCACCACCGGCCTCGCGCCGTTCTCTCACGTCCCTCGGCCGTCCTGTTCGCCACATATGCCCTTTTAAAGTCTTGATTTTGTTTTTGGGTTTTCTACTGTATAATGCATTTTCATGCTTGAATGTTCAAAAACACATTATTTATCTGATATTCTCCATTGTATACTCCTCTCTTCCAGTCTGTCAGTAACGCTCTGTTTAGTTCCTGTCTCTATGAAGCCCCTCCTTCTGAAAAGCACGCTGTGCTCTGATTGGTCAGCTGAACCAGAGTGTTGTGATTGGTCCACCCCTTACCATAACCGCGAGTTTAAACACACTAGGTGTGTTCTACATGAAGCGGTCGTCGATTTGAAAGCGTACAGAGCCGTCTGCTCTCTAATTTCTCTCGGCACTTTGATGTCATTCACCGATCGGCCTGCACAGCGCCGCTTCAGTTTGAACACACCTAATATTAACTCACTCAACTAGACCCTGCCCCTTTATTTTGCGTATGCCTTGGGCGGGATTAGGGCCGCGCGATTAATCGCACTCAAACCGATTCGGCTCAGTGCGATTATTAATATTTTCATGCGCAGCTTGTCAGCGAAGCACGGCTCTGTGATCAGTAGCAAACGCTGCTTCATCTCAAAGCACTGCGAGTTTGAGCCGCTCATAACATGCTTTTGAAAAAACATGAGAAGCATTTATGAACCTATTGTCCAACAAAAGGAAACATTTAATAGAAATGTTTTTGCTCCAAACTCCCTTCATAACGTCAGTTGAGTGTTTGAAAACATCCTTCTGTGAGCTGATGTGGCTTCTTACTCCGAATAAGGCACAGCATATTATTTCATAGTATCCTACAGTGATAAAGGCTATGTCGATTAGCATTGAAGTGTGAATAAACTTTATTATCATGAAAACACCTGAGAAGGCTTGAAGAACTCCGATAAACCACATATATTGTCGCAGTCGTGTGTGTACTAGTCATGTTTAATCAATCAAAGCGTTTCAGTCTTGTGTTTATCGAGCTACAGTGATGGTAAAGAAGAGTTAAAAATGAGAATGCGAGATTAAAACGAGGTGCAAAAGGACTTGTTGTAATGATTTTTTGAATGATTTTTGTGTTTGTGTATAGATATATGTTGGGTTTGTCTGTTGTTCCCGCCGTCCTGCAGTTCACGGGCTTCCTCTTCCTCCCCGAGAGTCCTCGCTGGCTCCTGCAGAACGGACAGACCCAGCAGGCTCGGCTGGCGCTCGCTCAGATCCGCGGGCCAGGTAACGTGGAGGAGGAGTATGAGAGCATACGGAGCAGCATCGAGGAGGAGAGCAATGCTTCCTCTGGTGAGATCAGGATGACATCACATGAACACTGGATTCAGTGCTTCCACCATCACAGAAAACCTGGAAAACATCTTATACAGTAGGCAACATTTGAGGTGGATCAAAACCTGTCATCAAACTTGTGCATGAATTTTGAACAATACCCGGACTTTCAACTTCGATCAGCTTGTTTGATCCACTTCATATGTTGATACTCTATTCAATTGTGTTTCACAAGCCATAGTAATAGCAGATTTGTCTGTGAGTCATTCTTTTGAAGGGAATTTTGAGTGAATCATTTACTATTTATATTCATGTTTAATACACTCTTATACAGTACTGGTCAATATTTTGGACTAGTTAAGATTTTTAATGTTTTTGAAAGAAGTCTCTTCTGCTCTCCAAGGATGCATTTATTTGATCAAAAATGCAGTTTCACAAAAATATTGTGAATTATCATTTCAATTTAAATGAACTGTTTTCTATATTTTAAAATGTACTTTATTCCTGTGATCAAAGCTGAATTTTCAGCATCATTACTGCAGTCTTCAGTGTCACATGACCCTTCAGAAATCAATCTAATATGCTGCTTAATTATTAATAATGATTCTTATTATCAAATAAATGTTGAAAACATTGTTTTTGCTTTTTAATATTCTTGTGAAAACCTTGATATATTTTTTTCAGGATCCTTTTATGAATAGAAAGTTCAAAGGACAGTCTTTATTTGAAATGGATATGTTTCGTAACATTATACATTTCTTTACTGTCACTTTTGATTAGGAGAATGTGTCCATTTTGAATATTTTGTTTTTTAATTTTACTTTTCAATGGTAGTGTTTTACAGTTCCACCAAAATATTAAGCGGCACACATGCAATAAATGTATCTTGAGCGGCAAATCATCATATTAGAGTGATTTCTGAAGGGTCATGTGACACTGAAGACTGCAGTAATGATGCTACAAATTCAGCTTTGATCACTGGAATAAATTACATTTTAAGATATCTTCAAATGAAAAATAATTTTTCATTTTTTTAATATTTCAATGTTTCTTTTTTTACTGTATTTTGGATCGGATAAATGCAGCCATAGTGAGCAGAAGAGACTTATTTATGTTTTTAAAAATATAAATAAATCTTAACTATTGCAAACTTTTGCAAATGAGGAATCCAGTGAATCGATTCATCCTCAGCGACATGAAGTTCACTAATTAATCTGAAAGACTCAGTAGTGAATCAAAATTACTTTTTTAAAAACCTAATCAAGTAATCACAAATTACTAGAATTTAATTTGAGTGTCAATTGTATCGAAGGATGATTGACGGATGTCCTGATTGATTCTTGATGATGTCGTAGGGGGTCCAGTGTTGTGGCGAATCCTAACATACGCTCCGACACGTCGAGCTCTCATCGTGGGATGTGGCCTGCAGATGTTCCAGCAGCTCTCGGGGATCAACACGGTCATGTAGGTGACGCGGGTCACATGACTTTATCAGAGTCCATCTGACTCCCTGTAATAAGGCTATATTTCAGAATTGAATACTAGTGTGAACATTTTACTGCATACTAGACAGTTTACACAGTGTACTTCTTTTTTTAAGTAGAGTTGTTGTTCTCAAGGCATGTTCACAGTAGTGCAATTTCGGCAATATTTTGAAAATATTTTGACCTTTGAAAAAAAGGTCCTTTGTCAATAGTGAAGTGATGCATTACTTTCAAACCAGGCAGCAAAACAACGCAAATCTGAGTGAGCAACTTGAACACAAGCGAAATCTTTTCACCCTCTTGTGTGATTCGTCGCACTGATTCCTGTTGAAATGACTCAGTTTTGCACACAAAATTTCTCAGAGCAATGGTAAATGTGACCGTGCCTAAATGCCACTGTATGTTCTGAATAGATAACCGTGTGCTGCTTACTACATACTGTGCAGTGTACACTGTATACGGCATTCTCATTCAAAAATAGCATGTGACGCTATATTCATATGTACATTTGTATGATACAGCAAATATGTATACTGTTCACATTATACATGCCTCACTACTCTTCCTATTTCCGCAGTATGCATGCCATTTTGAACATAACCATGAAGTCTACTTGTGTAACAGTGTATTTGAAGGGAATGAGATGCTGTGGTTTGATGCTGCAGGTACTACAGTGCCACCATTATTCAGATGTCTGGCGTGCAGGACGATCACATGGCCATCTGGCTGGCTGCCGCCACAGCCTTCACCAACTTCACGTTTACTCTGGCGGGCGTTTGGCTCGTGGAGAGGGTGGGCCGCAGGAAGCTGACTCTAGGAAGCATACTAGGTGAGATTCAGAAGCACAGACGCAGACATTGGTTCTTACCATAGACTGTAACAAAGATGGCCGACTCGTCTCCACTTGCTTACACTGTAGAATAATGAAGCCAAAATATCCCTGAAAACTTGAACATATACATCAGTTTGATAAGAACTACCTAAAATGACAGAAACCAACTGTAATTGTAATGTAATTTGAAGTACGTAGTAATGATAGTTTGCTGTGAATTGCTCAGGTACTGCTGTAAGTCTGATGGTCCTCGCTGCTGGTTTTCTGCTCTCGGCTCAGGCCTCTCCAGCCGTGACCTTTCACCCTAGTGACTCCTCCCTCCACAACTCCACATGCATTCAGTATGGGTGAGTTGTACATATTAGGCGACTAGATTGACCTAAGGGTTGTACCTGGACTAGGACTATGTCCACAAATGATATAAGCAGTTTGAGAGTGTTACTCTGTCATAGCCAGACACGCTGTGTTAGGATTCCAGCGACAAGCGGTTTTCTGTTCTCACCAGTCCTGACACGACTGGGATGTGACAAACTCAATAAAAATTTGTTCACACTGAGTTCACAGTTAAAGGGTTTGTTCACCCAAAAATGAAAATTCTGTCATCATTTACTCACCCTCATATCTTTCCACATGTTCATCTTGATTTTTAATGAAATCTGACAGCTTTATGTCCCTCCAGTCCACTGACACTTTGACGCATCAAAAAGTTCATAAGGGATCGTAAAAAATAATCCATATTAATTGCGTGGTTTAGTCCACATTTTCTGGAGACTTGATCGCTTTATATGATGAACAGATTGAATTTAGGCTTTTATTCACATTTAAACATTCATCAACTCACACATCAGTTGCGATAAACAGAAGCTCAAGCATGTTTGATTGACGTGTGAGAACCAATAAGGTTCATTCTCGTGTTACGCATCACGTTTGAGCTCCTGCAAGAACCAATGAGGTTCGTTCTCGTGTTACGCATCACGTTTGAGCTTCAGTGAGAACCAATGAGGTTCATTCTCGTGTTACGCAGCACGTTTGAGCTCCTGCAAGAACCAATGAGGTTCGTTCTCGTGTTACGCATCACGTTTGAGCTTCAGCAAGAACCAATGAGGTTCATTCTCGTGTTACGCATCACGTTTGAGCTTCAGTGAGAACCAATGAGGTTCGTTCTCGTGTTACGCAGCACGTTTGAGCTCCTGCAAGAACCAATGAGGTTCATTCTCGTGTTACGCATCACGTTTGAGCTCCTGCAAGAACCAATGAGGTTCGTTCTCGTGTTACGCATCACCCTTCAGCTTCAGTGAGAACCAATGAGGTTCATTCTCGTGTTACGCAGCACGTTTGAGCTCCTGCAAGAACCAATGAGGTTCGTTCTCGTGTTACGCATCACGTTTGAGCTTCAGCAAGAACCAATGAGGTTCATTCTCGTGTTACGCATCACGTTTGAGCTTCAGTGAGAACCAATGAGGTTCATTCTCGTGTTACGCATCACGTTTGAGCTTCAGCAAGAACCAATGAGGTTCATTCTCGTGTTACGCATCACGTTTGAGCTTCAGTGAGAACCAATGAGGTTCATTCTCGTGTTACGCATCACGTTTGAGCTTCAGTGAGAACCAATGAGGTTCATTCTCGTGTTACGCATCACGTTTGAGCTTCAGCAAGAACCAATGAGGTTCATTCTCGTGTTACGCAGCACGTTTGAGCTCCTGCAAGAACCAATGAGGTTCATTCTCGTGTTACGCATCACGTTTGAGCTCCTGCAAGAACCAATGAGGTTCATTCTCGTGTTACGCATCACGTTTGAGCTTCAGCAAGAACCAATGAGGTTCATTATCGTGTTACGCATCACGTTTGAGCTTCAGCAAGAACCAATGAGGTTCATTCTCGTTTTACGCATCACGTTTGAGCTTCAGCAAGAACCAATGAGGTTTGATCTCGCGTGTGAAGCAGGTTCGGTTGAGCTTTTCACTGATCAATGTTAATATGTGAGCCTAAATTCAACCTGTTCATCATATAAAGCAATTGAGTCTCCTCAGAAAATTTGGACTAAACCGCTCAATTCATATGGATTAGTTCTATGATCTCTCTACGCACCTTTTGAAGCTTCAAAGTGGTAGTTGCGTAGCTGTCAATAGAGGGACAAAAATCTCTCCGATTTCATTAAAATATCTTTATTTGTGTTCCGAAGATGAACAAAAGTCTTTGGGGTTTGGAACGACATGAGGATGAGTAATTAATGACATCATTTTCATTTTGAGGTGAACTAACCCTTTAAGTTTATTTTCAAGATCTCAGGTGAATTATGTCGCTTTCAGTATGGCTATAAAAGTCGTGCAAAATTATATTCAAACTCACATTAAATTATTTTCAATTCAATTCAGTAAAACTGTAAAAATGTTGAAGTCACACTTGTGTGCTTCTACTGAACTAAAAGGGATTAAAAAAATAAAATAAAAATAAAATCAGTACGGAGTAATCAAGTAAATGATGACAGACTTTTTATTTTAGTGTGCACTATGCCTTCAGCTTATGGTAGATGTATTTTGAAGGATTTCTATGTAATTGTTTATTATGTGGATTTTAAGAGTTCAGTAAATTGGAATTTCCTTTCAGAATTGAGAATGTTGCGCTCTGTAAAACTCTGAATCTTGATGTACTACTTGGAGTTTGTGTGTGAAGGTTCTGTGAATCCTGCATGTTGGATCCAGCGTGTGGTTTCTGCTACGCTGTGAATGGCACATCAGTGGAGTCCTCATGTGTGCCTGTATCTGCCGCCAACACTGACAGCTCTGCAGCGGGCAGGTGAAGCTTCTCTTCATATCCCTGCCTTTGGGGGAGAGTAGTGCACTTTGAACTTAATTGTACCGAATGTGCACTTGAAGTGTTCATCAAATCAAATCTATACTTGCAAATGATATAATATTAATGAAATAAAAGGCCACTTAAGTGCATTTACCTTCCCTACACTCTTAAATTATTATTTTTTGAAAGTGCACTTTGTTACAATGTCAAACTAAAAGTAATTTCAAAGAATTGTTTAATAATATTTTGTCAAGAAAGATTGAAGTGCACTTTTTTAATGTGTTGAGTAACATAAATGCTTGATTGTCATATTAACTGTAGTGTGCTGTTTGATATTACATTTAAATACAGGTAATATATTTTAAATGTACTACAAGTGTCTGATAACATTACATTCTGTTCACACTTAAGTATAACCTTTTAAAGTATATTATTTCCATAGTACTCCTTTTTTTAAAAGTATACTAAAGTGAACTTCATTTCCACAAGGGCGCATGTGATTTATTAAAAGGAACTTAACCTAAATGTTACATTTCCCACCTCTACTTACTTAAATGAAGTTTCATTAGATGAACAGTATTATATAGTAGTTTGTTTTAGTTTCATTAAGTGTTGTCCTGTTCATGTTTTACGGAGGTGTTCCAATGGCACGCAGGAGAGTGCTGGGTTATTCTGGGCCTATAACTACTGCCCGACGTCTTACTCCTGGATCGTGCTGCTGGGTCTCGTTCTGTATCTGGCCTTCTTTGCCCCAGGTGAGTGTTCTCAGTGGTGTTTGTAACCGTGAGGAACTGTTCATGAACTGCGCTGATGTCAGACTGTGTGTGTGAGCAGGAATGGGTCCGATGCCCTGGACGGTGAACTCTGAGATCTACCCGCTGTGGGCTCGCAGTACAGGGAACGCATGCTCCGCCGGGGTCAACTGGATCTGTAACGTCCTCGTGTCTCTGACCTTTCTGCATGTGGCCCAGTACCTCACATACTACGGTACAACACACACACACACACAAAGACACTGAGCACAACATTTAGGTACTCACAGAGTCCACATACCATCATGAGCTGCTGGATTCTGCTATTCCTGCTCGCTGGAATCCAGTAATGCAATACACCACAAAACACACCAATGATTAATGAATGCAAACATTTATGAAAAATAAAAATCTAATGACTATGCTGATCTCAACGTGATGACATGATCACGTTCACTAGGGCAGGTGTTCTCAACCTTTGGCAACTCATGCAACCAATGACTGTTTAAAAACATTCCAAGGACCAGCTTTCCAAATAGGATAGTATGAACACAGAATAACAGAAAATTCAGAACGTACAACGATATACACAGCATGCCACTGTAGCAGACTAGATGAAAACTGTCACTTACTCAGTAACCATACCTGTAACAACAGGCCAGACACACAAGAGGGGAACATTCACTCTCTTCGTTAGTTCATTCACCCCAATTTTACACACTATAAGTATAATTTATCAAATACAATTAGTGATATTAACATGACTGTTTAAAACGATATTCTTTTGGCTTCCCAACACAGCCCGGGTGTTTTGAATCAGATGTCTCCGCAGCTTTGATGGTTTTAGCGCCTCATTTGACGACATTTCTCCACATTCAACACGTTGTGCCTTCGGCTTAAGGGCGTCGCACACCGGACGAGAGTCTTTCAAATTTCAACACGTTATTCTCTGAGTGTGTAGAGTGTGTGAGAAAGTGCACATCTGGTGGGTGATACTTCAAGACCTGCGTACACCCGGCCACTTTAAACTGTAAGTGGATAGCTATCCGATGTGAAGAGACCAGGTGTAAATGCTCAAACCACTTCAGGAGGAGGTCTGGGCCACATTCCAGACGAAACTGGACAAGTGTAAATGCATCTGGTTGAAACCACATATGTAGATGTTACTCCTTCCAACAATCGCCGCAGATGAACATCTATTCATCAAGCCAACGCGCAACTAAGCAAAGTGAAAGTCAGTCGCAGCCGCTTAACACACAAGCGTCTTAGTAAAAGTAAAGACACGAAATGATCTTACCATGTGCCATTGCCGTTCTCTCCTATTGTAGTCTTTGATTTTGTTTATCCGTTTTGCGGAAACACATTTATGGGACCAGGTGTAAATGCAGTCGTTTTGATAAATCCGATATCGATCTGATCAGTAAAAGCACACGACGTGACCAGGTGTAAACGGGCCCCTGGACGCGGCGCTTCTCGTCCGGCGACCCCTTTTAGTACCTGCCCTTATAAAAACCAGATTTAATGTAGGCTATACAGCGTTATATTTCCTCACCACACACTTCGCAGATTTTGCTTGCACAGGTCTGTCTCCCACGTGTGCGTTTCTTTTCAGAAAACGATCCATATAACAGTAATGTAATGTTACTGCATCTCATCGAACAAACGTTCAATCTGACGTTGTGACTTGATTGGTGTTGCGATATTAAAACATAAATTTGCTTTTAGATAATGCATCATTACTTGACTTGAGTGTTGTGATCATATAAATTCATAAGAACAATCAGATAATTAGAAAATAACGTAAAAAAATAAAAAAAATAAAAATGTATTTTGGGTTAGCTTCCCACTGTCTACACGGCCCACCAGATGGCGCCGCGGCCCCCGGCTGAGAATCACTGCTCTAGGGAGCCTCTGAATGTCCAATCTAGACAAGGGGCTTTCGCACCAGAGGAACCTTCTCATAGTTCCTAGAACTATTGGTGGAAGTACCAGGATGTTGGTGCGTTCGCAACGCAGGAACTGGGAACGATTTTAGTTCTAGGAACTCCTTTTGGAGGAACTAATTTTCTCCTACTTCAGAGTCGGTCTAAACCAGCGCTATAGGAACTACCAGTGACGTTAGTGTACGCAGATTGGCCGAACGCACACGAAACACCAGCACCGTTTTTTAAAAAGCTGTGTAAACGCACAGATTATAGTCTATATATTTACTCCACAAACTAACTCTACGAACATGGAAAACAGTGAAAGATGGGACTCTTAACCTTTACGCTGAGGAGAACATCCAACGCAACTTTAGGGAGAACAAGCGAAACATTATTATGTGTTTCTGCTCAGCTAGCAACAAGTCACAGTCTATATACCGCAGTACATATACAGTATATATACTGTCTATAAATATACTATATATATAGCAACACTGGACATCAACCACACAACATACGCTAATGCCTTTTCATTACTGTCTACTGACAATGTATAACAGTTCCATCTAATAAAGTATTAGACAGGACCGTTAGACAGATGGTAAACTACTGAACACTGTGAGCTCAGGCTCTGGCGTTCTCAGCGCCTTTGCTAGGGTGTTTTTAAGCATGCAGGTTGCTAAGGTGTTGCTAGGTGTGTGCTCTGCAGTTGCTAGGTTGTTCCAGGGCATTGTGAGGTGGTGGCTGTGTTGTTCTGGGGTGCGTTTCCCTAAAGCGTCGGTAGCCAACTGTGATCGCAAGTTCTGTCGTTATCAGCAGTTCAACGAGTCTGTGTTTCCCGAATTCATCGTTCCAACGAACATTCGCAAACAGCATCGCAGAGTTGTGTGTGTGAGCGACAGCTCTCGGCCTGCGGTTAGAAGCGGTTTCTTGTTTGCATGACATGGACTTAATAAATCCTTATCTTGAGCAAAATAAGCAAGCTGACATTCAGGACAATCTGTATATTTTATTTAGAATACATACAAATGTCATTTACGTCTTTTAGTTTGTCAAGAGATTTAAAGCCCCAAGTTTTTGAAGAGTGCGCATGTGTGAACGTGCTCGACCGTAAGAACAAGCCTATGATTGAATCTGGAAATAAAGCAAAATAACTGAGCACAAATAGAATCAGTCCTCAGATGCCATGTTCGTAATTTATAGCAAAACATCTAGCATTAATTCGATGTCAAACAGATTCATTAAAAGAAGTTATTACTCCAACACCTGCGTGACATCATTACCTAACGTGGTTGAACGACCAATTTCCGACAATGCGGTTTCAGGAAACAGTCGTGACCCGTTGATTTCTTCAATGATGCGTCATGCTGTGATAGTTAAGCAGCGAGTTACGCCGCTGAAAGAGCCTCTGTGTGATGGGACCGTATTGCTTCCTGAATCAGATAGTCAACGATCAACTCTGAAACTATTAGTTCAAATCACTATCCTTAATAATAGTAATGACGCTTTACTGGGCAAACACCACAATTTAACAATTTGAATGATAGGAATGTGGTTTATACTTGTATATAGAATATTGTTGAAATGTGACAATGATCTTAGTTTTCCTCTTGGATGTTTCTTCTGCCCAGGCGCGTTCTTCCTGCACTGCAGCCTGGCTGTGCTGGGCTTCGTGTTTGTGCTGGGCTGTCTGCCGGAGACCAAGGGTCTGCGCTTGGAGGAGATCGAGTCTCGGTTCGGGCGGCGCCTCTGCAGCTGTGGAGCCGGCGGGACTCAGGGCGGTCACTACATCAGGGTAACCGGAGGAGACTGCCACTCTGACGGAGACGTCACGGATGAGGGATAGATTCTGCTCCGTCTTTCCTGATCAGATGATTCGCGGTGTGTGGGATGCTGTGGTTCTCACTCCAGAGATTCAACAGTCGAGTTGACTCGCACACAACTGATTCAGTTCAACTACATCGATTCTCCCTAGACAAAGGAGATTTGATGATGTTATCGGATAGTTCTGGTGTGATGGTATTTGCACATGTACAGATGAGC